>JAANBC010000099.1:0-85728 GCA_014621405.1 Stylonectria norvegica | reverse complement strand
CCCTGGCACGGACCCAATTGGCGTGGCCGTTCGAACCAAGGCCTCGGAAAGGGGACCGGCGATGATGGATGGATGGGTGGTGATGGCGGACGGGATGTCACGGAGCTTGGGAGCTTGGGACCTTGGTGGGCTGGAATTAGTACATAGATGAGGCGGAACAGCAGGTGGGGGATAGGATTGGATGGAGTTGACGAGGTTTGAAAGTTGCTGGTAATTAACAGTAACATAAGGTAAGGGTTGGCTGGTTGTCGTTGTTCGTCCTGTCCATAGCTTCACTCTGCTGCACTAATTACTTCCTACTGGAAGTACAGTATGCACCAGCAGCAGAAACCCACTCTTCGTACATGTATGTATGCCCTCGTAATCCGGCCCTGCTGGCCCTTGTCGTGTCGAACAAGCGTGGCTCCGTACCTGACGTCTTCTCTGCTGGCCTCCACTGTCGGGAGTGGCCTGGGCGCCTCCGTATCCTTGGGTCGCTGTGCGTAAGGTACCTGAGTTATGATGTATGTTTGGGTCCCGCCATCAGCAGGAATAGAGGCGAGGTGCTGTACCTTGCATGAGAAAGAGGAGACCTTATTACAGGATAGAAATAAATAGAACCAGAGGGCAAGCTCCGAGTAATTATTCTCAGAGAGCCACAGAAGCCGTTTTGATGCCAGCAAATCAACAAGTTACAACCCAACGTAAGGGTCCCCCCTCCCTCATCCTGGTATCCCTGGATCCCACGGATCCCGTAGTTTCTCTTGGCTGGGTCCGAGTCTTTGCTTTCCCGTGTTTCGTGTTTCGTCCGTTGTTTTTTTCTCTTTCGACCTTGTCCTCGTCAGCTTCGTCCCGTCATGCTCGCCCAGTCGTTGCCCTTGTCGTTGGTGTCTCGCCTCCCTAGTGCCTCCGGATCGATATCCATCTATCCATCCCCAAATTCCTTCGATCCCTGTTCCCAACAGCAGCCATCATCGTTGTCGGCGGGCCTCTTTTTCATTTTTTCTCTCTCTTTCAATATTCTCCTCTGACCGGTCTTCGCAGGGATCCATATTCTTGCTTTTGCTCTTGCTCCCTTCCCGCTTCTTGCTTGCTGCAAAGCTGACTCTCGTCACTTCTTTACGCCTGAGTCTCAGCCTCACGGTCCGTTATAGGTCGCCCACCCACCCACTCAGCTGCGGTCTGGCAACTTTACCTGCTTCCATCTCCACTGGACTGGATAATATCTCCATATCAACCATCGTCATCTCTAGCCTTCTTTCTCTCTCCCACTCTCACTTTTTTTTACTCTCACTGTCACCCTCGATTTATTCCATTCACTCTTTTTCGTCACTCCCTCCTTCACGGACCACACTGTCTTTGTCTCTGCCTTGTGTGTATCGTTCATCTCGCTCTCCCTCTACCTAGCCCAAGACAATACGGACCACCCATCGATACGATACTTGATGACATCAGGTCCCGTTCTGTTGGTACTTGCATCCACTTGGTTCCCGTTAGCCAAAACTCCGATCGATCTGTTGGTTGTACGCCAGACTTGACGTGTTTATCAACTCCCGGATCAACCACATCGAATTCGCGACTACTTACGGGCATATTCTTCCATCATCCCCACGGTCCCACTCCCACTCCTCCCACTCGCAAGGTCTAGACTTCAAGTTCCAGACACCACCACCACCACCACCACATTACCCACCACCACATTACCCACCACCACATTACCCACTACCACTACACTACATTGACTACCTACACCATTACTACCCGAAAACTCAAAACCCAAGCACTACCCGTGTCCACCATCTTCTTGGCCCGCTTCCCCAAGAAATAACAAGGGTCGCCGCTGGCGTCTCCCAAATTCCTGGGCCCGGGAATCACAACCAAACTCAAATCAACGCTCTTCCCGCTGCCGTCCAAACTCACTTATCCCTCCCGTCGCCTCCCGTCGACGACAAGATCGCCTAAGCTCCAACTCCAGCTCGGCTGCCGCCAAGGGATTCCACGAGGTGCTTAATAAACCTCACCTTAACTGAGCTTGCCCTCGCCCTCGCCGTCACTCTCGTCGTCACTCATTCGCCCGCTCCCGCTTTGTTTGCTTTCCCTCCCGCGCAAAGAAAATAGGAAACGTCGAGAAGTCACCCGTTTCCTGGCGGCGCATGACGCAAACGCATCGACAGCAGAGCACCTACTAGCGATAGCGACATCCATCTCAGTGACAGCGTCAGTGTCCGTGCCAGCGACAGCGACATCGCCCTTCCTTCGCCCGGCTTATTGCGAGCGCTGTGAAACCAGTGCAACGAAAACGACCGGACACGCGCTGCCTGGAACTGGACTGTACTGTACTGTATTATTGTCAACGCTGCATTTACTACTGCCCGCGCAAAGTAGCACTCACCGGGCTGTGCTATCTTAGTTCCGGATCGGTTCCGAGAGGCTCGCGGCTCGAAGACTCCCTGCAACTTTTCTCTCTACGAATACTGCTTCTTCACTCTTCGCTTCATTTCATCCGCGGAAACGGACACTTTGCGTCTCACCGACGCAGCGGAACCACCCAAAATTCAATCCTCACCCGCTGGGAATTGAGTTTTGCGGGCCACGACGCAGACGCAGACGCACGCACGCATTGCACCAGCGTTTACGATTGTTTCCGCACGTTGACGGTTGTTTCGCACGTTTGCCGTTATTTCGCACCCACGTTTACGGCCGTTTCCACGTCCACGTTGACGGTTTGCGCTCGACGCGCGACACTCACGGATCACGGATCACGCTTCGTTCGCTCGCCCGTTGCCACGCACGAACCCATCGTTGCACCGCATTATCCTCACTTGCTTCAACCATCATGACACGACATTACCAATACCAGCCCAGGTAAAGCAACAATACCTTCAACCCGGTTGCGAGTGCATCCCCGCACTGTACAGCACACATCCCGCTAACCTTGGCCTCCTCTCTTTAGTCGCGAACTCCATGTGGTTGTGCTGGGCGCAGGTTCGTCAATGCCCAACTCCCAACTCCCATCACGTGGTCGCACAGCTGACTCGTTTCCTCCCATTTAGGCGGCGTGGGCAAGAGTTGTTTAACGGGTGAGAACCCCTGACGTGAGCGGTGACTGAACTCGCATGGGGAGACTGACGCTGCAGTAGCCCAGTTTGTTCACAATGAGTGGATTGAGAGTTATGATCCCACAATCGAAGACTCGTACCGTACACAGCTTCAGGTCGATGTAAGTTGGACTCACACTCATCCAATGGATCCTTGCGCGGATCCCAGCCATCTCCCTCACAATCACATCCGATGCAGTCACCATCACCATCACCCCTTCATCCCAGGACCGGGACCCCTGGCTGACTCGTTTCCTCCACTCCGCAGGGTCGACAGGTCATTCTAGAAATGTGAGTCTTTTATCATCGCTCACCCGTTAGCTTGTCGCATCACGGCAAATCCCTGACTCAGCATCCAGTCTCGACACCGCGGGAACCGAACAATTCGGTAGGTCCTTTATGGCCCAACAAGATACGCACCTTCGTACTGACGAAGGACCAGTCGCCATGAGGGATCTGTACATGAAGACCGGCCAGGGGTTTCTCCTCGTTTTCAGCATCACATCGGCTTCCTCATTGAGCGAACTGGCCGGTCTGCGAGAGGAAATCATCCGCATCAAGGATGATGAGAACGTCCCCATCGTAATCGTCGGTAACAAGGCGGATCTCGAGGAGAACCGGGGAGTGCCCCGAGCCAAGGGCTTCGCTATCTCCCAGCGATGGGGTGCGCCCTACTACGAGGCTAGCGCCCGGACGAGGAGTAAGTGGCCGGCGACAGCCGGAGATGGGACCAGGCTGGGACTAACGAGCTGCAGCAAACATTGACGAGGTCTTCATCGATCTTTGCCGACAAATGTTACGCAAAGATGACGAGCAGCAGGTCAACATGGATACCAACGATGATTACAAATACGAGAACGCGGGACACTCACGCAAACAACGCCGCCGTAGACGAAGAAAGGACTCACCACGCTGTGCCATTCTCTAATCGTCACGAAATCTGTCCGGAACAACGACCACTGGCTGGCAACGAGTAACGAAACTTCTATTCTTACTTTTCTTATGGGATTAAAATGGTATGACTAAAAACTGCGACAAAGACGGGATGATTTTGCAGTACAAAAGGACCTCGCGGTTCGACACGACTGGACCGGTGGTTGTCAAAAATTGAACAACGGCGAAATACAGGCGAAGGCGATGAAAGAGAAACGCATGGCGCATTATTTCGGTTCAGAAGAGATGAGCTGCCGCAGCCGAGTTCGACGCTTCCGTCTGCGACGAGGCACGAATTCGCTGCCAGTATCGTCTGCGTGCTCTTACGGATGCGCAAGGACTTTGATTTGTTGGGTTGGTCATTTACAACGGAGGAGGGAGAGGGGGAATCAAGGGAAATGAAATGAAAGGCGTCGATGGCGTTGGGAAAAAAGACAGGCAAACACTCACCTGGGAATCGGAATGATGCATGTTTGCACGGTTGAATTTATGAAGGGGTTCTAGGAGTCGTCTGGTGGGCTTTCAATAGCGGCGGGCGATTTGCTGGAGTTGATCTAGATGGGCTGAATGAGTCCAAGAATGAGATGCCATTGACGATGTCATGTTTGGAGTTTCGATATCAATGGTTGGGTGCATTTCAACAGTTTGGCGCCTTCAGGAGGAGCTTCTAACTTGGGCTACCCCGTCGACTTGCTAACACGCTCACTTTGCAACAGCTTCCTCTGCCGCGGACAATATCCCATCCACAACCTTCTGCACCTCATACTGATACATCCACCCGCTCTTCTTCCCCCCGGTCCTCAACACCCTCTGCGCAATCTCCTCGTCCGCAGGAAGTCCCTCGGCCAGCAACTCCTTGTTCAGCACCGCAAACCCGTCCAGCACGCCGTACAGATCGCGATAGTGCGGCGACCGAATCTCATCGTACAGTTCCAACGCCGCCGGCAATCCCCTCCCGCGTCGCCACGCCCACTCCAGGCTTCTCGTCAGCGCGTACACGTCTTCGAGGGCGAAGCCCGCGCCCGCGCCAAAAGCCCCTGAGAGCGGATGCGATGCGTCGCCGATGAGCGCTACGGCGCCGTGCGAAACTACGCGCTCCAGCCGCGGGCCGGAGAAGAGTGCGAACTCTTGCGTAGTGCCTTCGGCGGCGACCTGGAGGACTTGACGCACTGCTGGGGCGAAGCTGGCATACTCGGGAAGAAGGGAGGAGAAATCAAAGGGCCGGCCCCAGCTGACGTGCTCTTGGTCCTCGATGGGTCGGCGGATACGTGCTGTGATTTCGAAGTCGTCGCCGCCAAGCGGACAGGTGAAGACGTACAGCTCGCCCACGTTCTGCCAGAAGACGGGGGCTTGAGGGATGCCGGGGATGGCGGCGACGGTGGGCGCGTGGATGATGGTGCGGTAGGCGGATTGGCCGTTGTAAGTGATCTTGTGAGAGGGAAAGGCGAAGGATCGGACGAACTGACGTCGTTAGAGAGGCTTGCGGAAGTTCTGGAGCATCTTATTCAGACTCTGGGGGGCTCTTACTGATCTGATGCCGTCGGCTCCCACGAGCAGGTCGACCTCGTCTACAAGCCCGTCTGCGAATCGGATCTGGAGTCTCCCGCTGGGAAGCTGTGCGATGTCTACCAGTTTCTTGGACAGCTTGACACGAGAGATGTCGACCTCCTTGAGCAAAGCAGCCTGCAACTTCGCCCTCACCATCCGACAGCTCACCTGCGCCGCTGGCGTCTCCGGATCATGAAAATTCTCCCGCAACAGCTCTCCCGTCCTCCCATTCCTACCAACCCGTCAACTCCGCCCTTTACACACGACCAGCAGGAGAAACTCACCGTGACTGGCCACTCACCCCGTCGGCCGCCCTGAAGAAGTCCTCCGGGCGGATGTTCTTGGCGGCGCCGTTGAGCTCGAGCATGCGCCACGTATGGCGCTGCAGACTGATGCCGCCGCCTGTCTCGCTGATCTGGGGCTTCTTCTCGTACAGGGTCCAGTCGACGAAGGGGAGTGCCGCGAGGGAGATGGCGGCGCCGAGACCGCCGGGGCCGCCGCCGATGATGGCGACTTTGAGGGGAGGGGGGGCTTTGATGGGGGATTTGACGGTCATTGTGGCGGTTGAAGACAGTTTCGGTAGGGTCGTTGATGAGGCTTGCTATATTTGGTAGATAGTTGTGCGGATTTGACCGAGGTTCTTAGATCTGGTTTTAAGATCTGGATCTAGTACACTGCGCTGAGACAATTGGAGGTTTCAATTCATGGTGTATTCTACATGTACGGATGTTACGGTGTTTATATATCAAGATGGGTATAAATCCTCGAAACACGGTGACGGGAGCCTATGAGGCCATTTGGGGTGCATGGCGCCATCACTTGAGCGTATTGCCAATCCAGACAACGACAACATGGACACAACCCGGCTCGGAACTGATAAGGACTTGTAAGCTGTGGACCATGCTTAATAATTGCAAGTTGCATTGAACGGATCATTTCGGGACAAGCCTGGAGCGTTTGAAACAGCAAAAGGATTGAGAGGCTACGAACACCAAGGTGAAGTAGTGGATTGTTGGGGTAGGTCCAAGTTGAAGCTCGCCATCTAATTCCTGTGCAAGGTGGCTGTGAACCACGAGGCCGATTTGAATATGTCAATGATATGAACATAATGAATTGAAACTACAGACCTTGGGTTGGGGGATGTAAAGGAGACATCTTGCAGCGTTGCGAGTGCATATCGATTCCTTGCGCTATGGCTACTTGTGTAATACAGTGCGTTGTCGTATCAGATGGATTCGTGATATTGCTTGCAGTCAAGTATGATAAGATGGCAATATCGAAGAAAGCGAACGATGGTCCAAATATGGCGTAGATATAAGCACACTGGACTTGTTGAGTTTCGGACTATAAAACCGAAAACACTGACTTCATTGTCTTCCAGCACCGTCCTTTGTTTCCGCAACAACTGTGACATCTAGCAGCAGCCGATAATCAAGAAGCCTACACAACAGTAAGGGACACTTAGTGGCTCCTAAATAGTTTCAAGTACTTCTATACACGTCTAAGTAACTGCTGGTTTCGTAGTATCGCCGAAATTGCTCGTGCCTCCGTTTCTTTTGAACCTTTAACATGATCCTTCTCTCAACGGATCTGTCCTAGGTTTCCTCCTATTTATCTTCCATGCGAAACTGTACCCTCGTGGTGCTAAGTTGAGATAAAATACCTACGTAGATAGTCTTGCAATCTTGGAAGACATTCGCCGTCGCCGCCGTGCTTCATTAAGCGGCTGCAAGCAGCGAAAACGTAGAAACATTTGGTTAATGTCTTTTTCTAATCAAGGTAAATGGAACAGATCCATATCTGAAAACTTTCTCCCGAAAGTAAACCTGTGAGGCTGGTCAACCTCGTCGAACGAGACTTGATCAACCTAGCGGACTGAAATCCACGGGCTCCTCAAATAAACGAGGAACAGTCCAAAACGGCCCAAAAGAAAGGTGGCACAAACAAATACGGCGGTGATACACAAGGTATCTCGCATCGTTCAAACTCTTAATAAATAACTGACAGTTAGTCGGAAATGGTCGAATAAAGACTGCAAATCTTTGGACTGACGTAATTGAGAAGGTTTGAGAGCAACGCAGATGTTTAGCAACGAACAATATAAGGTGGTCATTGCAAGCTCGTAATGATAAACGAGCGTTGTTGTATACACCAATCTCTTTCATAAAGTCATTTCCTCCTCTTCGCGACCGTTCCCGCCCCATGTTCATGTCCCTCATGATCTTTGTTCGCTACCTTTTTCAATCTCCCGCCGTTAACTTGACTTCCCTGCATCGCGATATTCGCGGATCCAAGGGATAGCATAAGGACGTTGTTCCACTCGCCGTTCAGTATAGGCACTGCAGCCACCTCTTCATCTCCGGAGTAGGTGACATCGCAGCCATTGATCTGATCACCAAGTCCTCGCTTGACGCAATTATCATATGTATACTTACCCTTTGGAGGGTTTTGCGCCAGTTGGTTTGTCAACTTGGCATCGTCCTCTATGACGATGCCGTTGAGCTGGTGTACTCCCGGCCCTGCTTCGCAGCCTATCCAGTGTCCGCCATTGAGATTCTCGTTACCACCCTGGACGTGGGCACCGGCTTGGGATTGCTGGCTGCGGTCTTTCTTTGTGTTCATGATACTGGTTTGCGTAGAAAGTAGCGATGTGACACTGATAAGGCTATTAGCTGGAGGGTTGCCGCAATGGTGGATGTCCATCTTGGCGGAGCTTGTTGTCGAGGATGCGCTCGCCATACAGTAGACAGCACGGCCTAGCTGCTCAGTAAACCCAGCAGAGGCACCAAGATGGGGACTTGACATCTGCCTGTCGACCATACTACTGACGTCGGACTTTGTTCGATGCGGAGCTCGGTTTTGTAATTCCTCGATGAGTAACGCTTGTTTCTGTCGTTTGAAGGACTTGAAACTGGGAGCAATACTCCGTTCTGTGCAATATTTCGAGCGTGCGTAGTAGTCGACCCTCGAAATAGTTGTTATCGATGATAGAAAGCAGAAGTGTGTAAGTGCTTCGTTTCGGCAGTTTGAAGAACAGGTTCGCATATATAGAGCAAGAGACCGCGAAGGTCTTGTGCCGGTAGTTGCTCGTGATGGTTTTGAAGGCCGGACGAGCCTCGTCTTATCTTCTTCGTAAGGTTAAGTAGCGAGAAGCATACCCCGGCCAACTGTAAGGCCGTGGCGGCCACCCCCCGACATCTACATGGCGAGCTGTCAACTTGGCCGTTCGGCCAACATGAGGCGCGTCACTTGTGTAACAGTGGTGCATTTTTGCAGCGATATCATTTGACAGGAGTGAGGCCCAACAGAAGGAGCATGGGTGACTGCGAAGCGGGAGATCTTGGACAAAAGAAGCTCAGAAAGACGGTGAAAATTGAGACCGGGGAAGTATTGCACCCTTTGAGACACACTGTCACATACTGTACATGTGATGACCTTGCTTTTGGGGCATCTTCCGATAACACCATGGACCGGTTTTCCTCGAGATGGTGAGCCTCGCTATGCAACATGCAGCGGCAGGCAGGGGCCTTGTGGGCTTACTTGTTCTTCATTTGGAATATGACGAATCATATGCATACAGCCGAGACAAGGAGGTTTGGGGCAGCGGGCCGAGCCTCAGGACATGAGAGCAAGTCTTCGTACGCCAAAGCCTTGGTACCCGACGTAGCCAGCCTTTTGGGTAAAGCGAAATGCACGCGCACTGGAGCCTCCCCTCTTTGTTTCCCTCTGGGGAGGTAGGGATTGGAATAAACTAATAATAGACGACAAGTCGGACGCCGAGCTAACTTACTGTTCACGCGGAGTTCGAACAGAGATGTCAGTTACCGAGACACAATCCAGTACTGCAGACCCACAGACACCAGTGAATCTCTGTGGCAATCTGTTGGACTGTGGGAGTGCTCCGGATACTGAAATCAATTGAGCGACAATCTGGTTAGTAACAATGAAGGAGGTTGCAGCAATAGCATTGACGAAGCAACCTAAGAAAGCTGACATGGCTTGCCACAGCAACATGGAACATGGTAAAGATTGGCTAAATTTCTATTTTGTACCTTCATGACACAAGTTGAAGGTGTCTTTGCTTAGTCAAGGGCTTGTGTTCGAGCTATCTGCTTCTCTTCGTCATTGCTCCTGATTGCTGTTCCTGGTGATCTTCCCTCCTCAATCTTCCACCGTTGATTTGTCTCCCCTGCATCTTAAGATCTACGACGGCATGAGGCATCATGACAACATTATTCCATTCGCCATTTAACAACGGCACCGCGGCAACTCCTGCCTTGCCAGAATAAACCACATCAAAGCCATTGATTTGGTCCCCAAGGCCGCGCTTTACGCATTCGTCGTATCGATAGAATCCCTGGGGAGCCTGTTCAGAGAGCCGGTTGGAGAGCTCCGCGTCGCCTTCGATGATGATGCCATTGTGTTGATGTACACCGGGGCCTGCCTCACAGGCGACCCAATGTCCTCCTGGACCACGTTCTCCAGGACCTGTCTCTCTGTGTTGGTTCGAGGTTGGGTATGCGTTTGCCCTACTTGAGGGCGTGCCTGTGAAAGCTGCTACGGCGCTGGAGGTTGATGGAATTTCTCGGCGATTGAACGCAACGTTTGTGGTGGTTGAGGGCCCTCTCACTGGGTTCCGTGAACCACGACCGATGTCGATGGGAGGGACTTCAACGGGAGTTTTGGAGCTCTTCCTGCCAAACATGTTTCCTAT
Organism: Stylonectria norvegica; assembly: GCA_014621405.1. NCBI lineage: Eukaryota > Fungi > Ascomycota > Sordariomycetes > Hypocreales > Nectriaceae > Stylonectria > Stylonectria norvegica. The sequence continues at coordinate 75,456 of JAANBC010000099.1, read as the reverse complement.
GAATAATTTCTTGGTGACTTGCGTAAATGTTTGTGATAGAGAAGGGAGGCAATGTGTAAAGTTCGATGATTGACAACACTTTGTCGGGACGCCTTCATTGATTGTTGATACTTCGAACTAATGGAGAAACGGGCGGGTTGATCAAGAATGAGAGTTAGGATAGATATTAGGCAAGATGGGACGAGATCCAAGGCGACTTTGACGCCTTTCCGCGACCTTCTATGATAGGGTGGGTGTGCAGCCGCCGTATCCTTGCGCGGCTACACACCAGTGCTCATCACATTCACACATCTGAAACAGCCCTTGCTAAGCGGCTGTGCAAGCTTGCTCTCTCTTCAACAACTGCTCGTTCATTTCGGACCTCGGTATATAACACAAGCAAGCTTTACTCCTGATTACAGCCCAATGCATTGGCATAATCTTCTCAGAAGAACTGTGCCATTGCTCGTGGTAAGTCAAAATACGGATTGAAGATGGAGCCGCCACGAGTCAGGGCACATAGCTGTGGTGGTTACTTCGATCAGCTGCAAATCCCCTCAGCGAAGTGCGCACAACATGTGGACAAAGGCTTAACTTGTGATCGTCAAAGTCTAAAGGCTACGATACAATCCGCTTTCGAGGCTTCACACAACTCATTCTACGGATGCGGAACCCAGATCAATGGTCACGTCTACAATTCCAGATCCACCAACACTGACTCATTGGTTGTCAACGTTCTTTGTTCTGGGCACATCGACCAACACACCGAGCCAACATCTGAACCAACCAACCAACAGAAGCAACTAGCCAAAGAACTCAGAACCAAGAACGATAAGGCGTCCCGGGTTGGTCCGGCGTTATTTTCGGCATGGTTGATAGCCGCTATATTTACCGTTCTTTGTGTCATCGTTGCGGTATGTTGTTAGCCCGGTGCTTGGCTTCGTGTTGCCGAGCGGAGCAGTCGCTCGACGTCCAGCCATCTTGTACTGACATATATACCCATAGAACTGGGCGCCGTGTCATTTTTTGTCGAGCATGGACCTACGGCTGGGCCATCTTCAGATACGATTCGTTTTGTCAGTATGAAGTTATACTTTATATCCCCAGAAATGAAAGGGTGCGTTGACTCAATTGAGGCTGTTAAGGGAGAGAGACAGAGGTGTTCTCTATTAGTTTCATACGTATCCCTAGAAAAGAGGCTGGGTGCCATATACATCCTTCAACTGTTCCCAAGTAATACCCTTTCCGTAAATAAGCTCCGCCACCATCTTGCCAGCCCAAAGGCTTCCTCTTGGGGAAGCCATATACTGGCGATGGGTGACTAGCGCAGCTTTTGAAACCATGTAGGTTGAAAGCGATGTAAGGTTCTCCTTCGACGCTCCCTCTCCCTCTGGGTTGTCCATAGGCGGCTTCCTTTCTCGCGCGCTTTCCATTTCCCTGATGAAATCCACCACGAGTTTCTTCAGTTCGACAATCGGCTGATTCTCCTCATCAGAGAGCCCTGGAAACGTGACGAACTCTGGACACACCGACAGCTGCTCGAGAGGGGCAGCCTGAGCACTACTCCAATCGATGATTCCCGAAAGATTGTATTCGTCGTCAAAAAGCATATTGCCGTGATGAAGATCGAGATGACACAAGGGAAAGGGGCCTCGGACTCTATCCTCAATGATGGCATGGGTGAGACCCGTTTTGAGGACCCAGCAAGCCGTCAGCCAGTCCGGACTGTCTGGTTGCATGTCCATTATCTCCCGATTTTCGCTCTGTCTCTGGTTGTAGAAGTATTCGAGCGACGTTTCCAAGGGGCCAGGCGAAGCGTGCCAGGCCATGGGTATGATCTCGACGGGTTGGTTGGCATCATCTCCACACCAAAGTCGCCCAATGCGGCTGAAAGTCAAATTCTGAAGTTCTGCAAAGACGTTCGCGAGCTGTTTGGCCACCTTTTCATGGTGTTGGCGAGGTATGGCTCTGGCAGGCCCGCCTTGGAGGACGCGGCCACGCAGGTACTGCATGAAAACATACGGGTAGCCAAAGGGCTGATCTGCAGAAGTCTCGAAGTCAAAAACCTGAGGGATCGGAATTGAGGTGTGTTTTTGTATCATTTTCATGGTAGCAATCTCGCTGAGCATCGACGTTCTGTCGCCATCGTTAAAGGGTTGGTGAGAGATACGAGCAATCCAGTACACGTTGTCTGAGAATGCAATTTCCAAGACTAAATTGTTGAAGCCCGAGGTGAATTGCGTCAAATTGATCGCACATTGGATATGCGAACTTAACTCCGGTTGGTGCCTCTCCCGCGAATCGAGCGCTCGCTTCTTCAGATACTCGAAGTTTGCTGAAGAAATGAGCTGCTGGATTCGTTTGTATTTGTCTGACTCGGCGCTCAGGGTTGAAAGTCCTGACCAGTGGTCGCTTGGCGTGTCCATTTCTTCTTGATGAAGAGATCTGGATAAGTAAATGCAATCGTCTTTGCAGCCATTACAATACAAACTCTACATGTATTTTCCGCAGAGTAAGGCTGGGAGTGCTGAAGCCTGATAGCTGGAAGGATTTGGCTTAGAGGCTGAGCGCAGGAATTTGATGCGTGGCGTGACCCATAAATTCCGCGTTCTTATACTTAAGAGACGTAGTTTCCTCTCTGAAATGTGGACCTTGCATGACTTCACGTCGTCAACGGCTTCATTGACGATTGTCCTTCAACATGCCGCTACTGCAACTTCCTTACGAGATGCTTGCACAAGTTTTCGACTATCTCGATCCGTCTTTTTTTCATCAGAATCTAGGGCGCCTCACAGTCTGCAAGCTGTGGTTCGAGTTTGCTCGCCCTGTGTGTTACAGAGAAACTTCCCTATCTGAATATTGGTTGCGAAGGTTGATAACCTTAGGGAACATACAGCAGCTATCTCCCATTCAAGATAGCTTGGAAGCCTTGCAGCTTGATTTCTCAGGGTTTCAATCATGGATCTCCACGACCAACCAAGCGATACTTGTTGGGGATGAGGTCCGTGAAGTATTGCACAATGTTCTCGCTCAACTGGCCGCTGTAGCTCAGCAATCTCGAAGATTGACTGTCTTGCGTATACGAGCAGATGTCCTGGCCTATCTGCCACTCTTCAAAGGTCCCGACGCATGTCTTCTACCGCCAGCAATACTACCATTCTTGTCGTTGCAGAACCTAAGCGTTCTGGTTTTGGATTTGGATACCAGCTTTGCAAATCATTCGAGCCATAGAAATGCCAGCGACCATATCTGTCCAGCCATCGGTACCCTTCTCGGGACTCTTGAAAAGCTTCAAATACGCATGCGCAATATTTGTCCCGATATTCTAAGACCCCGCGATACTTCTGGAAGCCTGCGATTGCGCTCGGTGGTGATCAATCTGAGTCTGTACTCGTCGGCGCGGTGGGACGGACCGATTCACTCTCGTTCCTGCTATCGAGAAACGGGCATACTGCAGCTAAAGAACGGCATACAGAAACAAGCAGAAGCCCTCGCACCCCGAATGGCGTCACCTAAGACTATAAGGATTCTGACGTCTTCTCTTCCGGGGTTTTACACACAGTCGCTAGATGTGTTATCTGGCAAAATGATGATACTAGAACGGAATCAGGAGTGGCATGAAGATGGCAAAGTAGTCGAGGAGGACTCCGAATCGGAGTCAGACTTTTCCGACGAGGCCTTTGCTGCCTTTGCTGATCCTTTCTTTGACAACTGAACCAGTAAATGGTAGTATTGTTGGAATCAGAGCCAATCGAAACCAATACGACTGTAACACAAGCCACTAAATATCACCACAACCTTCTCAACTTTGCTCAATTGAGGGTATACACTTCGACTGCAACACAGTGTTCTTATTCCATTACAAAGAGAACCCAATCAGAAGACGAATCAACAGCCCACAATATCGAACCTTCCACAGCTTGACTTAGAGGTCAAAGATGGCAATCGAGATGCCTCTGCCCCAACCGTCAATTGCAACAAATAACGTCACCGGCTGGCTCTCTATAAGCCCAAGCCAGCACCCACCCGCATATAAGGCTGATCATCCAAGCCACTAGCTCACTCTTAATTGGAATTAGCTACGTTTAGCTTGGTTTTTGACAAGAAACAACCCAATCGTCCAGTCATCAGCCCAAAGAGGCTTGCATTGCGGCTGGCTCTAGACTCGCTGCCTTCGCCTTGGGTCCGCTACAACCTGCTATAGGATGCTATCGACAACAATGTCACCTGGATATTTCAGCTCTGACAGCCACCGCGGGGGAAGTGTATCTTTGGGATATTATTGGAGGTTTTGATGAGAAGTGGCTTTAGTTTCGCTTATTCTGTGTTGTTGCTGTCATCCTCTGGATCGCTACTCGATATAAACCCCATTTGTTCTTTCTGTCTCCTTTTCGGGTTCACGCTTCAGTACAGATCCCCTCTACTCTGGCGAGCTTCGTCTTGCAAGGCCGCTTTGTTCTCAAGACATCACATTTCAAGTAGCACAGTACGATGCTACACTGCTTCCTGCTCGGCCTTTCCCTCGCGGGTCTTGCCCTCGCCCAGCGTACCGTCTTCAACTGCGCCATCTTCTGGCCCTCACTTGTCCCCGGCGACGCCTACACCATCGACGCCAACTGCCGGATGTATCCTGGCTACCCCATCACCGTCGGCCAGACACGAGTCACCGTCGTCTACACGGAAGGCTGGGTAGGAAACCTCGGCATCATCGACGCCCTCCTCCACGAAGCCATCGTCCAGAGCGTTGCTCTTTACGGCACACTCGTTCCGCCTCCCGATTTCGTAATAATCCTCGGCGAAACATCCAACGAGGATGCAGCGCTCGATGCGTTGATGCCTACCTTCCCAGAAGGCCCATGCCAGATACGCAGCTTTGAAGGATGGGCAATGGACGAGGCGCTTGTGATGACGCCGGGAGTTATGCAGGCTGTCGCCCATGAGATCTATCATTGCGTCCAGCACAAGATGCTTGGGAACCCGCCTACCAACACCGCATCTCTCTGGGTGATTGAATCGTCTGCGCACTACTTTAGTAATCTCGTCTTCAGTAAAGCAAACCGAGAGTGGGATGCTGCTATCGAGTACAACCCTGCCGCACCGATCTGGGAGCAAACATTCGAAGCCAGCCTCTTCTTCCAGTCCCTCGAACTCTCTCGTGGAATGGTCTACCTACACCAGTTCGTCATGTCGACCATCTTCACTTCCAGTCCAGGCGAGGAGAGAGCCCGTCTAGCCTCCATCCCCGGATTCGCCGATGACTTCTTCTTTTTTGCCCGCGATTTCTCATTCAACCGCATCATGGACACTGGCGGAGGTAAAATTCCAGTCCAAAACCTGCCGGAGCGTCAGAATGTCATTTGGTCTGTCAACGCGGACGAGACAGAGGGAACCGCCGTGCTAGAAACCGTGCCCTTCACTATCTCGCAGTTCACGATGGACTTTGACCCTGGGCAGAACGTCAAGATATATTCCAATGCCCGGGGAAGCCAGCGTATTGGATGGCGCCTAAGGAGCGACACATACTGGCACGAGGTCCCCAATACTGCTTCCAGTGGCGGCTCTGAGGGCGTCATCATAATCCCCTGCGCCAGCGGCCCTACGACTATTCGCGTCCTACTGATCTCGACCGAGGACAAAGACACAGACAAGGTCGAGCTTAGCTACGTGCAACAGTACAAAGACGAGAACTGCTGCAAAAAAGGTTCTCGAAGAAGAGCAGCAGGTTTATCAGCCTGTTCAACAGCCTCGAGTGCAGTTTCCACTACGTCTGAGCCAGAGCCAACCAATTCCGGCAGCGGTTCTTGCGCCGGTTCCAGAATTGCTTTGGACCCTTGCTTGAGTGGAAATGGATGGAGCCTCGATATTCCCACTACGCGCGATCTTATAAAGAAGCAGTTTGCCCTCGTATCCGAGTTGGAGATTGTGAATCTTCAAGTCAGCGGCGCCGGAGGCCTAACTTTCGACAAAGGCAAGTTCACTTTCACCTACACAGGTTTGACGACCGACATAGACGCCACCACGGCGGATATTCCCATATCCGTCCGGGTGACCCTCGACGGAAAAGCAGCGGGAATGATCTTCATCAAATCCGGCGGGAGTGGCTCTGGTACTGCATGTCTTGCGTACACTTCGGGGTCCGGCACGATCACGACGAGTAGTCCGTTCACTGGAGAGCAGACTATTGACTTTACGCCTGGCGGGGGGTCTATCGAAGATATGGATGTTGAGTATACTTGCGGTGGTGGCAGGTTGACGATTGCGAGCTCAGCGTCGCAGAATCCGTTGGGTGGCGGGGGACCTTCTTGGGGACCGTTTGCATATAATGCTGTCTAGCTTTTGGGAAATTTCTTCTCTGAAGAAACAGGATACATGTAGCAGACGTTTGAGGGTTAGGAATCTTTGTAGGGCATCAATTGTACTGAAGGGGACATTTGTCTGACTGTGTCTTAGATAAGTTGTATGAGGCAAGTCTCTATATTAGCCAATGTGTTGGATGATTTCATTTTGAAACAGACTATAAACATTTTACTTCACAGTTGGGCATCTACTCTGTTACGCCTCGGCCTCAACTACCCAATTCCGTCCCCTGAATCACGGGGGTCTTTATGCCTTGTCTCCTGTTTTCATTGGATCCATTACTATGTACAATGCCACCAATGAGTTCATGCCCGTAATAGTTCGTAGTCTTTCGTGAAGCGGGAGGTAGACGAGCTCCAGGCCAAGTACCGAGCTCTTGAAAACGGGCGACTTGATGCAAGTGGAGCTTTTATTACCTTACCAGGCCTGCTTTGACGTAACTCATCTCTTCTTTCAGGTAAATACCTCATACTGCTGGCTGCTCTAGTTTAGAGGACTCTGAAGTCTCCTCCTTTGTTTCTTCATTGCCAACCTTGGCCCCATCGTCCACCCTATCCTCCTCAGTCTTCAACTCTGCAGCCTCGCCCTCGCTACCTGGCTGTGCCTCCACCGGGGACTGCTTCTTGGAGAAGATGCTTGCCCCTGGCATGGAGATTTGTCCCAGCGAAGATACAGAAGCGGGAACCTTGGGCATACTTGGCATGGTCGGCATCTGAGACAGCTTGCTGGGAAGCCAGCCTTTGACATCCGACAACCCTACCCCGGCTTGTTGCGCCACTTGGAAAAGGTGTTGCATGTAGTTCCGCTTCTCCTCGGTGTCAATGTTCTCCGTGCTAGCATCCCCGAGTAGTTCGCCTTGTGAACCTTGGTCATCTGGGAGTGGAACCAGAGATGCAGCGGCGGCGATATCGATGGGTGACTCGTCGGGCAACTCGTCGGGCAACTCGTCCTCAGCTCCCTGTGTCGCCTCCTTCTCAGCTACTCGTTCCACCTCAGCTTCGTCAATCTTTCCCGAACCCCCCTTCTCTAGAACCTCTGCAACCACGTTATCCTCGGTGAGCTCGTCGGGTTGTACCTCGGCGTATTTTGGATCATCCACGACGTCATCATCGTTGAGGAACCACGACTTGATGAGGATGGACGATTTCTCCGTCATATCCTTGTAGCCCTGGTGCTTCTCCGGGCGGAACAGATTTAGATGCGCTTCAACTTCGTCTGCGGCTTTTGGCATCACACGCCGAGAAAATATCCCGTAAGCGCTATGGCTTTCCTCGGGGATGGCACAAAATGTTCTCTCAGGCACGAAATATCCGCCACTCCAGTATCCGTTCTCGCCAAGTGAGCAGAAAAAGTCATGTATTCCGACCCCCTGCAAGGCTCCCATACGCTCCAGGCGACGATTGAGTTCTTTTTGTTTCAGCAATGCACCGACAAAAGTGAAGTGATCCGACAGCCAGGCGAAGGATTTTCCGACGTTGCCGCGGTTGATATAGGCCAAACCTTGACCCAAAGCATCGATACTTTGTCGATAGCCTTCGACAACAGACTGCTTGTTGAGGTTCTTGACGGTCCTCATGCCTTCCATGATGGCCTCCCGATTTTTGTAAGCAGCGACACCTCCCGCAGCAATCGCACCGACGGTGCCTGTCTTGACAGCGACGAGTTGCCAAGCCTTCCACTGCGGAGTGCTCGCAGCGACGACGGATCGAGTCGCGGCGGTTCGAGCGCTCAGCCGAGCAAGACTTGCTGGGGCAGCGGCGGCTAAGACTGTCATGGTGTTGAAGACACTGTTGACTTTCTGGTAATTGGAAAATGCACCGTAGACAAACATGGATCGAGCGAGGCCGTTGTATGGGGTGTCGAAGGTTAGGATGCCTTGGATTAGTGGGAAGATGATGGCCTCCTGATTAGAGTTGGCCGCCTTTTCATTGAGGGTTAAGAAGAGGGAATCAGCAGCCACAAATCCGCTGTGTTGAGTTCAATCAGTGAATGTATCGATATACACGAGGTTACGGTAGGCGGGACTGTGAACTCACCCCATGGAATGAGCAACCAGAATAACCCCGACGTCTCGGTCACTTGGGGGCCATGGCTTTTCGGAACTTGTCTTTCTTATTTCCATTACACGTTCTTTAAGCCTGTAAATTCTGCAGTCAGATTAAGCCGATGCAGTGAGGTATTTGCGCGTACCATTCGAGGAAGGCCTCACTGGCCTGGGCTAGTTCGCCTTTCGTCTCATACTTGGGGTAAATGACCGACTCGACTTGGTTGTCGGGCAATAATTTTGCAACCTCCTTTTTGAGGTCCTGATTATGTTAGCATCTCCACTCTACTATTGTTCGAGTGCACGAACATTAGGAAACTCGTGAAAGGTGTCGTCGGTTCCCTAAGCGTGGTTAGCTATGCGATTTAACTTTGGTGCTATTAGTCAAAACATCTACCTTGAACCCGTGTATAAAGCAGAGCAGCAGTGTCCGCGGCATTCTGGCTGAAGTAATGGCTTGAAGTTTTGGAGGAATTTTAGGGATGTATTGAAGGATAAGATTCAGACTGCTACAGTGGAAACTCGCATCGTTGATTGAGTAAAATAAACGACTGAGGGGATGTGCAACCCATGGATCTTTCACTTAGAGGCAGGCTACAAAAATGACGTTTCGGTGTTTTGACTGCGACCATGTTCCAGGTTTTCCAGCCACACTTTCAGCGTCGCAAGTGCGTGGCGAGTGCCGTCTACGACCAATCGTAGTTCATCAACAATAAAAGATGACGATGATAACGTCATGTTGATCACCTGCTTTCGTGGCTCCCCACCCTTCTAAACCATCGTTTAGTATAACCCTAACCCTGGAATCACCTTGCATGTGACGATCTACTCGGGTGTAACACGATAACCCAAGCGATATTCTTAGAACCTCGAAAAGAGCAAAAAAGGGGAGCCCATAAGCTGATACTCGACATCCTGGAGCATGCGCGCAATGAATGCCAACACGCCTTGTAGCACACGAACCGGCGAACAACATCCAAAGGTATGAACGTCAACAGAATATTCTTCACAAACAACGTCTCGGATTCTCGTCATCGCATTGTAAATTCCCCTATGTGAATCAATCGGCCTTTTCTCCGCGCGAAACATTGCCCTGATCTAGAGATCTGTCGCCATGTCCATCGATACAGTTGAGCGCGGTCGAGGTAGCTTATTATCTGCGCCTCGCTCTCGAACGTACTCGAGGAAGACGACACGTGCATCGGGCTGCAACAAATACCCGAGGTCTTGCAGAATTTTGAGGGACTCGGGATTTCGCCAGTCGAGGAGGACCAGCTTGACAAGGTAGACATCCGCTTGGCTTGGCCGCGGAGGAAGGAGTCGAGAAGGAGTCGAGAACCACATTTTGATGAACTTGGCGCATTTCGGTGGGAGAGGACATTGGCGTCAAAAGACAACTGTACTTTGGAGAGATCCCCAAACTGGTTCTTGGCAGCCCAGTTTCAAGTTCAGATACCTTAGTTAAACAGAAGTTGACCGAGTCATTTAACAGTAGTATCAGATCAATCTGATAGAGCCTTTATCTGTTATAGCCTTAAACGATTGGCCAAGAGCGCTCTGCGGCCTGGTATAGTTTTCCTATCAGTACAACTAGACAGACATGATCCTCGCATCGACCGGTCTGTACGAGTTTCAGAGACCATCAAAAGCATCATAGTATGCTGATTTTCAAATTACATAGACCTCTGAGCCGGGGCGGCGTTTCTAGTAGAACCGGATGGAGAGGGAATCGAAGGAAGTAGTGAGCTCTTGGAAATCAAGCGATAATAGCTTGAAAACGAAGTACAGCTAAACCTAAAGCTAAAAAAGGGTTCATATAGAGAAAACCTTTTAGTTGGCTTACAAGCTAAATAGGGGATTTCTTTTTATCCATTGATTCTTCATGCTCTTCATAGCTTGCCCACTACAATCAGCAGCTCTGCATTTCGTCTTGTCTACAAATATCCGGATATTAGATCGTGACTTGGAACTTATTCCCCGGGAGATTCTCAAGTCCCTGGAGGAACGAATTCCTCTAATAAATAGAGATTCTCTGACGGCCGTAACTTTTGACATTTCTGGACTGCCCTTAGCATTTTGTTAAATAGATATGTTTCAGCATTACGCCTTCTGATCGCCGACAAACATTTCAAAGTCACAACACATCTTACCCACTTCTACCTTATGTGAGAGGAAGAGCAGAACCTGGTTTAATTCGGGGCTCTTAGTAGTTGCGCTTGGAAAACGCATGCTTGTTGGAGTCAAGATGATGGTGAATGCGTGGGGAAACTTACCATCAGCATGAATAATCGTAAGCCTGCTGAGTTAGACAACTGTTATAGCACAAGCTGTGACTTTATATCATCCAAGAAAAGCTTAGGTCTCTGCAACATCTACACCTCCCAGATACCTTCCCCTAGACAGACTCACTACGATGGTTAGCAAGGTTTCCAAATGCATCACTTACACTTATACTCCAAGAACCAAGGTATCGACACTAAACACCATCTGCTGAATGTCCCTCCTAGACTTCTAGCTCATGGACTTGGACTTAGCTTTTGGGGTGTCTTGGGATTGATCTGGAGAAAAAATATGCGTGACGTGCTTTTGCTCCGCTGAATGCCGCTGAATGAAGGAAATTCTTGAACCTCTGAAACAGATGGCTAGGGCACCTTACTATCGAAATTTCCGGGCTTTATCCTTCTGCGCAATTCTCTTCAAGAAGCAAAGCCGCAGCAGATGCAGATGGGGAGACACGAGATCTCGTAAGGGAATTGCTCGGAAGGGACCTCATTCCTTCTATCCAAACGACAAGGCTGGGCTCGGTTTTCACTGAGACGCAATAGCCAATCCTAGCACGGCTAAGAGGCTGTTCGGAGGCGTATCAGCTTACAACATGCTGATAGGTACATTTATACATTCTGCAAGCATCCTAGCAGAGGGCTAGCCCAATCAATCAGTACCACGTATAAGCATTTCCCTTGTGTCACCTGTTGCCCGTACATAGAAGAAGCATTGGGCAATTTCGCTGCTTCCAGGCCACTCCGCAGTATCTCCTCCTCATCCCTCTATCTCCAGCATCAAACCCTGGTCTACAACCAATGCCTCTGTGCAGCGTCTGCCTCGAAATCAATTTTGACACCATCATACGATGGCCAGATGGGAAACGCCACCCTAGGGCTAAGTGTAGGCAGTATAAGAAGATCGGGATCTACTTCTACGATGCTAGAGACTGGACGGGTACTGAAATGTGTGATTTTGAAAAGACACTTCAGCCTCATCACAAGAGCCTTGAGAAACTCAAAGTTAGTGCATGGTCCTGCGAACTGTGTCGATTGATTGAAAGCTGCGTTTCAGAATCACTGGAATCAATTAAGAAATTCAAGGACTGGGGTTTCGACTTCGAGGATGCCCCTGCATCGCCTCGCACGTTCTGGCTGTTGGACAGGGGTCGAGTGAATGGGTTTGAGATTATTGGCTGTCATGACGAGACAGGATACATGTATTCTGTTATGGGTGGCGCGGGAATCTGCGTGAGAGAAGGTAAGAGTCCCAGGTACAATCTGGTCACCGGAACACGAAGAGTCGCGTTGACATGTAATTCAGATAGCCCACTGGCATCTTTTGTCTCGGGACGAACCGTCTCTCTAGATCCGAGGCTATCTTCTGTTTTGGCTGACTTCTCCCATTTGATGCATGACTGCAAGGACAATCACGGACATGATGAGCCGGAGAAAGGTCATCCTCCAACCAGAATACTGAGAATCGAAGACGACGGCCAGACTGTCTCGCTTACGGACGGGAAGAATATCGAAGGTGGCTATGCAGCCCTTAGCCACTGCTGGGGAGGTGACACCCAGTTCACCCTCCATACTGGTTCCGTAACGAAGCTGGAACAAGGGCTCAGTATTACTGACCTCCCTAAAACGTTCCAAGATGCCCTTTGGGTTGCCAACCGGCTGGGGATATCTTACCTCTGGATAGATAGCGTTTGCATATTCCAGGACGATCCGAGCGATTGGACACGTGAGTCGGCACGCATGGCCCAAGTATACGGAAACTCTGTTGTTACAATTGCAGCAAGCCGAGCAGCGAATACGTCAGAGGGTTTCTTGGAGAAGCGTGCTCAGCGAAACTATGTTGCTGTTCCGTTTCACCATGGCTTAGTTTCTGGAGAAATCCTGATTTTCCCCCTTCATCTTACAGATGCCGGGGATGCATCAAGCTATTCTCGTCTTGAAAAAGAGCCACTGAAAGACCGAGGATGGGCACTACAGGAGCGTTATCTTTCTTCCCATACAATCCACTTCGAAAGCTCCCAGGTGTGCTTCGAGTGTAAGGCGGCATTTATTACCGAAGACAGGTGCTCGACGAGCGCATTGGATCTATATTGGCAATACAATCTACCGTCTCCCATTTATGTGGAAATAAATTGGGTGGAGGCATGGGAAGATGTTGTTGAATTATACTCTTGCCGCAAGCTGTCTCTGGAAACCGACAAACTTCCTGCAATAGCCGGCATTGCAGAATGGTTCTCAAAGATAGCAGCAGCCGCTTCCGTCAAGAATCGCTACTTGGCTGGCTTATGGCAGAGCATTATTATCCTCGACCTTTGCTGGAGTCTCGACTATGATACCGGCCACGGACGTGTGGTCCAGTTTCGGGCGCCTACATGGTCTTGGGCGTCAACAGACGGTGAGGTTTGGTTTCGCCGTATGAGCCATTCTCTGGCTACTTTCCAGAATGCGCACATCGATCTTGACTCACGAGAGAGCCCATTTGGCAGAATTAGTGGGGGCTGGATCCTGTTACGGGCGAGAAAGTATGCTGTCTTGAGAAACTTCGGTGGCAACAGAAAATTCACACTGTCGTCCTTTGAAGGGGGGCCGAACTTTGACGTTCTCGTTTCCTTCGACGATCACCGGGATGAGGACGATCTGTCCTTTATTACTCACCTAGGAAACGCTGGCCCATACCCGACACCTTTTGTGGCAGTCCAGCTGGCCTGCGACGAACGGGGTTATCACTCAGATGAGATCGAAATGTTCTTCATCATGGCGAAGGCAGCAGACTACGACCTGCCCTCATGCCCTGGGGTTCAGCCCTTTCAGAGAGTCGGGAGTATACTCATGGATGTGGAGAAGACGGACATGTGCCATTTTGATAGTTTAGGAACACACCCTTGGATGGAAGGACACGCCGAGGGTTCAAAGGTTGAGCCAGAAGATATTCTGCTTATCTGAATTAGAACAGCGTATCGTTGTTGACATAGTGAGCTGTTATTTGAGCGAAACGATGTGTATCTGTATGATTTATCACTCACGCTCAATTTCACTCTCGGTGTTTTCACTTTGGTCTCTAATACTCTCCTGGCATACTCTGTTATTGTACGTTCTTCAGCCAAGGATCATCAAGCAGCTCTTTCGCCGTGGCTCTCTTCCCTGGAATCCACGCAAGCATTCGCTTCGCAAAACCGATGAACAACGTCTTTTCCTCTCCGTCGAGCATAGGTGTCATGCTTTCAAAGCTAAAGCTCTGTCCTGGGATCTGCTTCGGATATCGGAAAGACCCTGGAGTTTGTTAGCCATATAGCCCATCTTACTCAGATTGAACCTGCCTTGATCGTCGTAAAACTTGGAGTACGTCTCTTCATCGGCTCTGGAGAGAAGTTCCCGTGGAGGCGGTCCCAGAAGACGAATCATCTGCGCAAAACGAGCGTAGTCCGAGAACTCGCCCGTTCCAGGCGCTCGCCCATTGAGTAGATTCACATCGGCGAGAAGCTCCCACATCTGTCTTCTTGTCAGTGACAATTTGCAATAACGCGGCAAATGAAATTGTCCGCACCACAAGGCCGAGGTTCCAAATATCGGTGGAGTAAGTCCATCCGGCTTTTAACATAACCTCAGGCGCAGTGTACTCCTGGGGCTGGATATCGTGGTTGTTCATCGGTGACACGTCCCCGCGAACTGCGAGACCGAAGTCGGTGATCTTGACGAAGTCGACACCGCTCCTCATACGACCAAAGTTGGACCGAGAATCGTACACTGGGCGACTATTGCGCTCCTTACATGGCGCGGGGTTGGCTTCTTGCCGGCGGACATAGCCTTTGAGAACTTCTGAGTCTTCGAAAGGAACCATGAAGTGGTCCCCTTTCAGATCTGTAGCAATTTAGTAAGCCCCGTTCATGAAGAGGTTCATAAGTACTCACCTGTGTGTATAACCTTACATTCGGAATGCAAAAAATCGAGGCATTGTAGAATACTAGGCATGATTGTCTTTATGGTGCGAGGTTGCAGGAGCCCGTTGGAGCTACTCTGTGAACCCAGCATCCACAACGGCTGGCGCAGCGGCTCAAAGGCTAAGCAGAGATGCTTGCCTCCAGGTCCGTTAACTTCGAATGAATCAAGTACGTTGCGCACGAACTTCCGACCGGGATGGCTGGTCCGGACAGAGAACATGTGCTTGGAGACCTCGAGTTCGCGCCGTGCGGCTTTTTGAACTGCCCGTGAGCAGTTGGTGATCTTGAGGGCCACGAAGCGTTCGCTCTGCCACGGCCAACTAAGCAAAACGATTAGTCTAAGCTTCCAAGGCAATTGTATTACGCGTAACATGGACGAACAACGAAGTTACTCTAGCGAGCCACACTGTAGAGCTGGTACCCCATCCCAGCTTAGACAAAAGCTGATACTTTCCATAGAGGGTCTCGCCGATCCGGGCTGGATAGAAGTTATTGGGGCTGTAGTTTGGGCACTTCTCCTCTTCCAACTTCGATTCGGGCGTGCTGCTGAAGAATAGTTTCCTTGGGTCCAGGATGCGGTGATTGACTGGTGGCCATTGTTTCCGCCTCAAGGCTCGGTAGGAGCTTTCTGTTATTGACTTGTAGCGCATCTCACGCCTCGTGTCATGCGCGGTCGTGTGTCTTTACCAATGTTCAGTGAAGGCACAGAACCAGAGAAATCCGGCGAGAACCGGTTAAGTGAGGGTGGAGCTGCTGGGTTAATGCAGCTTTCTGGGGTCGCCAATGGCGTCAATGACTTCAGTCCTGCGGGCGAAGTGGAGCTTTTTTCAATAAGAACGCTGCAATCCGTGGTGTACAGTATTTGACAGTGTTATTCTCTACTTCATTCGCATAACGATCGCTTGTTACAAGATATCTCCCTCCAACTCCTTTAGAGTTTGGTGTTTTCGGCGCAGGTCCGCAAACACTCCTCTTGCCCGGCCGTCGGATGGACCCCACTTTTCCCGAGCCCCGCAGATCGGCTGGAGATGTCGGAGATGCGGGGAACCCGGCCGGGGTCTTGTCAACCGCTAAAATTAACTCAGCGTTGAGGAACACAGAATAAGTGAACGACTGCGTTCACAGGATCTTCCCGACGCAGGGCGCAGAGTGTGGAGACAGTTTCGAGGTTATCTTCCGGTATCTGCATGTAGTGCGCCCTTCCATTCACATCTTGAACTAGTGTCTTCTTTTGTGTCATGTTGCGCAACGATTACCATTTCAGATCTACAGCACCACCCTTGATTCGGGTGTAAAATGACTCATATAAGAGCCTCTGAACTTCTTAAATACCCTGACATCCCTCACCTATCAATGGCCAAATCCTTTCCTTAAACCAAATATTTCCGGCGTCTTCCAGACAAATAATATCTCTCGTTCATAACATCGGGCTCCCACGTTCAGCTTATCCCTTGGGATCCAACCTCCAACTGTGAAACAACGGACCAATGATCGACCGATCAGCCCCACTAAGGGGGCTGAGCGGCATTGTTACCTCTAGGCTTAATACCGCACTTTTATTATATAGAAAACAAGGCTCTTTTAATACCTTAAATTAATACTCTATTTAACTAATAATACGCTTTATTTAATAATTATAAGCCTAAATAGAATATAAATTCTAGTAACTTTTACTATATACTTTAGTATTTAAATCTCTCTTATTTTATAAATTAATTCTAACTAAATTAACTTAAAACTTACCCCTTTTAACCTCTATATACTTAATTATATAAAATAAAGATTAGAAACCTTTAAATAATTACTATATTTTCTAATATAATAATTAGAAGCTTGCTAGAATACTAAGGGATTTAGAAGCTTAAAACCTAACTAGATTAGATTAATTAGATTATAGCCTTATATAGCTATATATAATCTCTTAAAGTATAGGAAAAGATTAATCTAAAGACTCCTAATTATCTAAGTAATTAAGTAAATCTGCTAATATATAAGATCTTTAACTACTTAAAAGATTAAATAGATAGGGAATAATAACCTATAAAGAATATTACCTATCCTAATCTTATTAATAATAGCATATAAATAATAAGAAATATACTAATATTAAAGTAAGTACTAAGACTCCTACTACTATTAAATAAGTATATACTAGCTATATACTAAGCTCTATCTAGAGATACTATATATAAGCTAGTAATATATAAAGAGTTAAGCTAAAAGATGCGATTTATTTTAAACTATATTAATAAGACTATTAACTCTAGGATTTATAAGGTAGTTATAAACTATATTATTAATTAAGACCTAGGGTTTAGTAATAAGTAGATTATTAAGGCACTATAAGTAAGGCTTGCTCTAAGCATATTAAGCATTACTAAGGAAATTAGATACTAATACTATAATATACTTAAGGAAGCCTTTACTAGCTATATAAAGCTAAAAATATAGTACTTTAAGTAAAGTAAAGCGCATATTTAAGGTTAAGCTTATAATATCCCTAAGGTAAGCAGCCTAACTATTATAATAGACTTTCTTAATACTATAGGTAATTATTATATTAAAATATAAGCCAAGACTAAAAGGAACTTACTTCTAAAGCTCTTAATTAATAAGTAAGATAATATTAATATTACTATTTATAGTGCATAGTTCTAGTAGATAATTAATATTACACCTAAGATAAAGCGCCTAAGGATCTTTACTTTGCTAAAAAGCTAAAGAGAGACAGGCAATAAATACTTATATAGTTATTCTTACTTATAGAAGCTAAAGACTTATAAATATCTTAAATATATAATTATAAGGAAACTAAACTATATAATTAAAATAGTCCTATTAGTAGCCTAAAAAGTAAAGATTAAAAAACTATATTATAATCCTATTAATATAAAGCTAAGAGTGCTAATTATAATATAAGGCTAGAGGAAGTTCTTAGGAGATAAGAATATTAGATTTAACTTTAATATAACCACCCTAAACCCTAAGCTTTTATATAATATTATATAAAGTATAGGAATTTATATTTTACTTACTTAGGCATACTACCTGCTTTTAAAAAATACTCTATTTAATAACTATAGCACTATATACTTTATTAACTTAATTAATCACCTAATTAAAGAATCTTTTATTTCTAATTTAGAACCTTCTTTTATAGAAGCTAATACTATATAATATAAGGTATTAAGTAAAGGAAAACGCTTCTTTCCTATACTTTTTAATAATAAAAAAGGAGATTATTGCAGGAACTTAATAATTAATAATATAGTTATAATAGAAGGTTTTTATATAAATATTATATTTAAAGCTTTACTTTAAAATATAGGAATTTAATATTATAAATATAATTGCTCCTTATATATAAGAGCCCTGGAGGAAAGTATATTTCTTAGACAGCTTATATATAACTTTAATATTTACTTCTTAAAATATAAGCCACTTTCTACTTACTCTATTATAAGCTCTAATATAAGGCTATATAAGATTATTCTAATTAGTAATATAAGTATATAAATAAGTATAAGTACTTAGGAATATAACTTAAAGCCTAAAGTAAAACCCTATAGACTAAGTAGAGATCCTTCTTACTTAAGGACAGATTTAAAGTATCTATAGTATTTATAAGCAGGTTATTTAGGGAAAGATATGCTTTGCGAGCTAGCGAGATATATATAGTATATTTAGTTTAGCAGTTTAATAAGTAAATACTATAAAATATATATTATAATATATACTTATTAAGTAATATTATAATAAATATTAGAGTAAAGAGTAATCTACCCTTTCTAATATATTATATAGGACCTTTAAGTTTTTAATTAAAGTTATAAGAGATTAAACTATCTCTTAGTAATTAAAGATAAGTATAATAAAATAATCTAATACTAACTAATTATATATAAAGACATAGTAATAATCCTTATAGAGCTTGCTATATTTAATAACTAAGTAATATAATAATTTAGTCTTTATTTAAAGATATATTAATTAGATAATAAACTAGTTATAATTATATATTAAGGTAAGATAGAATACTAGAAGTGGACTAAGGCAGTAAGAATAAAGCTTAAAAACCTACCTCCTAATATATATAAATCTAATAGTAGTATTAAAATAGTAAATAAATAGATCACTAATCACTCTAATATAATAATTAGAGGCGCTAATCTCCTAAAGAAGCTATAGCTAGAGAGCATATAAGCTACTATATATTTAATTAATATTAGCTTCTTAAGAAAGCATAGTTAGATATTATTAAAGGAAATAATATACTACTAGTTTAAGTATAAGTCCCTTTTTAAGATAATATAAATAAGAGAGTATATAGTATACTTAGACTTAGATTAAAGTAATATATATATATATAATTATTAAGCTTACTCTCTAATTAGGGAGTAAGAAGATAACTAAAATAAAAGGAATTTAAAAATAAGCCTTAGGGATTATATAAAATACTTAGTAAGCTATAAAGCTACTAATATTTATTAAATATAGATACTTTAGCTTAAAAGAGTAGTTAAAATACAAAATATATAGTTTAATAAGAAAATCTTCTATAACTCTTATATAAAGTGTATAATTAAGTCTAATCTTATTTAATTAAATAATTAGGTCCTTATAATTAAGAAGGATAATATGCCTAATATATATAAAGTGGAAGACCTATCTATTTAAGCTCTATAGCCTCTATAATTAAACTTAGGGGTAAAAGCATATAATAATAATATACTAGCTATATAATGCGCGAAATTACCTATATAAGCACCGAGTTATATATAAAAAGGATTTCAAATACTAAGAGAGACTCTAGAGCTAGAAGTATATAACGCGCATATTAGGAGTTTAAATAGAGTTTATATAAGCATATAAAGCTATAATATAGCCTAAGGTATATCTAATAATCTTATAGCTCCTAAAGTTAACTATATAAATAGTATATAAGATAGAATACTGCTAGATAATTAATACTAGTATTAATATATAGTATAGGAAGTAAAAGAGGGCATAATAAGCCTAGCCTCTCCTAAGATATAATAAATACCTAGCAAGTATACCTAATATTAAAGTATAGCTTAGAAAGTAAAAGAGGGTATAATAAGCCTAGCCTCTTCTAAGCTGTAATAATAAGATATAATTATAAAAAACCTAACTATAATTATATAATAGGGAGAGTCTTTTAAGTCTAAAATAGCTAGAAGGCCTAAAAAAGACTAAAGCCTTCCCCTGCCTTAAGTAATATATATAAGTATGCAAATAGAGGCAAGAAATCAGCATAGACTAAAGATTAAATTTAATAGAAAGACTTATACTTTTATATATAAAGAGGAACTATTAATTAACTTCTTCTTAACTAATTATTAAAAGTAGAAAATAAAAGATTTATAAAATATATATATATTCTTTATAATAATTTAAATAGGGATTAACTAGTATAAGTTATTATACTTAGAAACTATACTAAATAAAGAGAAAATTTATTAAAATAACCTCTTTTATTTATTAGATACTTAAAATAAAATGCGTTACTATTTAATAAGAAAGTAATTTAAAGAGATAATATAAAAAAAAGGTAAAAATACTAATTATAAAATATATCTAAAAAAAGATTAAAAAAAAAAGAAGTATATTTTAAGCTATTACTAGTAAAATAGGTATTTATTTATAAGTTTAATAAAGATAAATACCTTATAAAGTATAAAGTATAAGTATATATTTAAGGCGACTTATAATAAAATATAATAATTAAAAGTATATATATAGTAATACTTATAATATACTTATTTAAGATTATAATAGCACTTATAGTATAATTTAACTTAGAAATTAAGTAATTAAATATTAAAAATACCTTTATAAATATAAAGTATAATAAGTATAGTATATTAGTAATCTATAAGCTATTATTAAGCTTTAAAAAAGAAGGAATTATAATAGAACTTTAAAGAGCTTTATATAAGTTATAAGACTTATTTAAGCTTTAATTTAATATTTTTATAGCTATACTTAGAGAGTTAGAAATAAAGGCTAGTAAAAAGAAGCTCTGCCTATTCTTTTTTAAAGATTAAAAGATATACCTAGTATTTTATATTAATAATATACTTATATTTTATAAAAAGTAATATATAAAATATACTTAAGCTTTAATATAAAGAATAAAAAACATATATAAGCTCTATAAATAAGAAGATATAGAGTGGTTTCTAAGAATTAAAATTACTAAAAACTATATTATATATAAGATCTACTTAAATTATAATTTATATATTAAAAAAAATTATAATAAGATTTAAAATAAATTAATAGAATATATATCTAATAATTCTACTATTAAATATTAAATATATTAAATACTTAGGCTAAGTAATAATTATATAAATATAGTACTATTAAAAGATAATTAGATTAATTATATATATAGTAATTATAATATAGCCAGATACTGCCTTTATAGCTATAATACTCTTAAGATTTCTTACTAATTTAAGTAAAAAGTATAAAGCTATTATAAACTAAGTAATTAGATATTTTTGTATTACTTAGTATTTTTTAATTTAATATAAATTAAGTATTAGATTAATATATTTAATAATTATAAATAATATATTATATACTAATAATACTAAGATAAGAAAGTTATTATAAGGCTTTCTAATTAGCCTCTTTAATAAGCTAGTTATATAAAAAGCTATATACTAAGATATAATAATAATATCTATAATTAAAGCTAAATTGCTTGCATTAATACAAATAGTAAAGAAAATAATAAGCCTAAAATACCTATTTAAAGAGATATACTTTAATTCTAAGTCCCTATAATATATATACTATAATAATATATAGACTATATGCTTATATATAGCTAAAGAATAGCATATAATAATAAGACTATAGTATATTAATATTTATAACCTATAAATATATTAGGAGGTTAAAAAGAAATTCTTTAAAATTAAATATATACTAATAGTGCAAATACTAGTAAATAGTCTTACTAAAGCCCTTCTAAGATAGCACTTTAAGCAATTTAAAGTAATAATTAACCTAATTAATCTTTACTAGTAATAATAATTATAGTTAAAAGCAGAAGGTTTAAAAAGTAAAAGTAAAAATAAGACTAATATTTTAAGAGGCAAAGCGCCTATAATTATATATATATATAAATAATATAACTAAAGTGCAACTAGCGCGCACTATATAATAAAGATTAAATCTACTATAGAAAATATAGCATGCCTAAGTACTAAAGGGGTTAAGAATAAGTATAAGTAGAGTATTAGTAATAGTATTTACTAGTATCTGCATATTAGCAGGGCTAGCAGCCAGCGCAGCAAGGGGGTCTGGCATAGCTAGTATAGCAGGAGCTATAGTAGGAGCGGCAGCGGGCGCAGTAGCTAAGGGGGGGGGGTATATGGCTGCGAGCTAAATAGTATACTCTAGAGCGTAAATATATAAAGCCAGGTTATAAAGATAGTCCTAAGTAAAGAAGAGATTAGATTTATTATTTATTAACTTTATTATATATTTAATTAACTTTTTAATAGCTAAAATCTCTTATATATTAGTTAATAGCTGCGCTCTATATATATTAGAATAAGAATATATATTTCTTAATTATTGCCTTATTTAAGGGCGCGATAGAGGGCAAGGGCAAGAGAGCGGAGGGTATTATAGCTATATATTGCATATTAGCAGGTAAAGATTATATTTAAGGAAGTAATTATATATATATAGGGAAGCAATTATAGTTACTATAAAAACAGCTTAAGTAATATATAGAGCTATTACTAGCAGTTTAGCAATACTTTAAACTAGTCTTCCCTAATATTATAGACTTAATATACTCTTTATAAGATATAATAAGAGGTATATTAGGGCTATATTTCTTTATATAAATAGCAATCTTTTCTAATAATATAAGATAGTATAATAATATAGCAGAGCAGAAGGCGGGAAGTATATAATAGCATATATAAGAAGATAAGAGGGAAGGAGAAGTAGGGGCTAGAGGCCTAATAATAGTATTATCCTTTATATAAGGCTTAGAAGTCGCCTTAATTATTAAGGCGTGTAAATATATAGGAGAGCGTATAAAAGAGAGAGCTATAATATATAGTAACTAATAAGAAGGAGATATACCTAGGTCTAGAGACTTAGGCAGCGGAAGCAGCGGCAGCAGGCACTATATTAATATATATAGCAGCAGTGATAAAGGCAGAATAATATAAATATCTCCCTACTTATTAGAGGGAAGATTAGCTGCGCTTTTAGTAATAGTATAAGTAGTATAGCAGGCTTTAATAAGAGCGGTATAGTAGGCCTAAGTTATAAAATAGTATAGCTTTAAAGATATTAGTAATTATTAATTATAAAAGTATAAAGCACTGCCTTATAAAGAGAGCTTATAAATATAATAATAATAAGAGTTAAAAGAAAAAAAAAAGGAATCTGCCTTAAATAAGAACTATAGATTGCTTTTATCTCTTAAGCAAGTAAATAAGTAAATTACAGAATTAAGATATAAATAAATTATAAGATAAGCCTAGGCTAAGATTAATTAATCTTTTAATAGCTTAATTCTATTATTTTATTCTAAAAGCTATATTTAAAGCTATTTAAATACTTAAATATTACACTTATATATAGCTTTAAGTAAGGGGTATATAAAATAACAGACTAATAATTAACTAATTAGCCCTACTAAGGGGGCTAAGTAGCATTATTACCTCTAGGCTCAACGCCGCACTTTTATTATATAGAAAACAAGGCTCTTTCAATACCTACTATCAATGCTCTATTTGACCAACGGTGCGCTTTGTTTAACAATACCTTTGTCCTCTCCTCGACGTCCAACGCAAAGCACATCCTGACTGAGGTACCAAAGGCTCTAGCGGTTGACCTATCGAGGCAAAGAAGAGCTCATCAGAAGTCAAGGGCTGGATGCGAGAACTGCAGGAGGCGGCGAGTAAAGGTAGATTGATACCCCTGACTTATCACAGTCTCTGTAAGCTAATCTGCGGCTCACGTATAGTGCAATGAGGAAACTCCGTGTGCGTGTTGTATACGGAGAGGAGATCGATGTCAACGCCTCGTGCGTCGGAACTCAAGGCTTTCAAGTCCCTCACACTCATCGCCACGTCGCATAATTCTTCCTGGTTCGAGGTCAACTGATGCTCTCGTGCACCTTCATCTGAAATTCTTCCACCATTTTCAGACGTGCACGAGCCGAACCCTTATCTTTGGAGCTGAAGTCTGGAGCCATACGATGCAGCTTGCTTTCAAGTATGATTACTTGATGAACATGATCCTGTGCATTGCTGCCCGCCATCTCGCCGTCCTACAGCCTGAAGACACAACTTACCCAGCAGCAGCAGCGGGTCTTCTTGGCCAGGCGTTATCCCAGTTTGGCCAAGAACTGTCTAACGACCTCGTCTCGGCTCACGTTGACGCATTCATAGCGACAGCCTTCCTGCTCCAATATGAAATGTGGAACAATACCGAGTCTTTCGCTCCTCCACTTGCAGGAGCAGCATCACCCGAACCCCCTGGCGATCGCCTCTTTACAGTCAGCTCGAGCTTGAAGCAAGCGGTCCTGAAGAGCCTTGGCCCCGTTTCAAAGCTGTCTTCAGTATTTCTACCGCACATGTCGTGCGATCCTCAGCCACTACTCGCCGAAGCAGCGCAGTTAAGTAGCGGGACGTTGGACACTTATCAAAATTTCTTCTCCTACGAACGCCCACTTAGCTTGGAATTGCTTGGTATCCCTCCACCTACCATGCAAGACATGGGGCTGGTCATCTCAAACTCACAGCAACCTTCGAACTCCGAGATACAGGAGGGACTGTGTGAAAGGCGCGAAGCGTATGCATCTATCATCACACGCCTCTGCCTCCTCTTGTCCTTTCTCCCGGAGGTGCAGCCACCAGATTCAATCTGCGGAAAGTCGCCACTATTGCCTGAATTGGCGAGGTTCATCTTCACGTTTCCCGTGAGATGTCACGGCCCGTTCACCGCAATGATCGAAGAGCGCGACCCCCATGCCCTGCTACTGCTGTATCATTTTTATCGTGCTGTGAGGATATTGCTTTCTGCAGGAGAGTATTGGTGGGCCCATAGGCGGGCGAAGGTATCGGAAACGTCATTGAAGGAACAGCTAATTGGGATGGACATCAAACATGAAGCCCCGTATTTTGAAGGCACTTTGCTGTAGATGAAGCATCAATGGAAGAAAGACCATATTTACGTCATTACCTCACGTAGATTTGGCAAGGATTCGTCAATGATGTCATATAGTGTAGGGAGGCTTTGACTGATTCTTTGAACGCGACCGTTTCGCGTTTCGCGTTTAAGGGGGAGAAGATCTTCATTGTTTTCGGGCCAACTAAGATCCGGTACGCAGAAGCTCCCGTACCTTGAGTACAATAAAGTGTTTGCGACCGCAATTCTCCAAGCCCAGCTTTTCCCTATATGTCAATTCGACTAGAATCAAATATTGCCATGGAGTCTGTCGAATCGGAATGTCAGGTATGCCAGGTAAGATTGCGAGGCCACCAAATGTCTACTAGGTAGTGAACTTTGGCTCACCATCTCTCGCCTTGTTCGTGCACCCACAGGCCTTAGAACTCTCCGACTCTCAAAGATGCAAGAATGAAGCTACCAACGCCAACGGTCTTTTCTGCAATTTCCATGCCAGGCAGGTCTTTGCCTTGTACAAGGGCTATAAGCGTCGAAACGCCAGGCTGGATGCCTTGGAGAATGAGGCACCTCCCTACCTGAAGATTGCTCGAGTTGCTCTAGCAAACGACAACTTTGACACTTTAGATGACGAGAAGACACTGCGAGAGGTCCACTCTCATCTGTTCGACAAATACGTCTTGCTTGGGAAGATTATTGATGCCCGCAAACTTCACCACAAGCACTTTTACTCGCTCAAAGTCGACTATGGACACCAAGCGTACCTCGACAAGCTTATCAGCGAGCGCTTTGCCGCCCTGCAAGCTCTCGGACGGTTAGAAAAGCGCACGGCCAAGGTATTGTACGAGAAGGAACAGTGGTTCAATTGGGTTCGCGAGATCCAAGATGACGAAGAAGCTACTCGCGACAAGGAGCAGAAGAAGCTGAAGCTGGAAGCTGCTCTTTTCAGGCGAAACTGGAAACAAATGCAAGGTAGACTGGAGAGAAAGCGCAAGAAGGAGGAAAAGCGACGGCAAGACGCATACCTCGAGAATGCTTACCAGCAAAGGTTGGCCATGGACATGGATGAGTCCGAGGACGATATGTCCTGGGATCCTATTGAGGATCTGGCAGAGGATGGCCGAGATCGCTACATTGATTTGATCAAGAACTTTCTATGGATGGATGCCTCGGTTCCCGATGATGACCCTACTCCTCCGATCGGCTTAGAGAGCCAGAGCGCCGGGGTTTCTTTTGCGGGCAAACCTCCGCTCTCCAAAAGAGGCCAGAAAAAGGCGAGGGCAAAGATG
The DNA here is from genome assembly GCA_014621405.1 of Stylonectria norvegica. NCBI lineage: Eukaryota > Fungi > Ascomycota > Sordariomycetes > Hypocreales > Nectriaceae > Stylonectria > Stylonectria norvegica. The sequence continues at coordinate 49,376 of JAANBC010000099.1, read as the reverse complement.
GCAGCTAAAGAAGCAAAAGCGACCAATAGCGCTACTTCTGAACCGAAGGAAACAAAAGAAAAGGTTATCGGCCACGAGAGACTCTTGGCGATCCAGGAGGGCACCGAAGACGCTCCCTCTCAAACACAAGAGCCTGATAAGAGTAACATCGAGACCGAAGAAGAGATGCGGAAGCGCCTCCGGGAAGGCGTTGAGAAGAACATGGATGACATTTGGGGCATCGAAATTGTTGGCACCATCGAGAACCCCCACGAAACCCACAAGAAGACGGCACCCATGATGAATGACGAAATCGAATCGGCGGTAAAGGACATCGAAGAGATCAAATTGCTGCTATTCTGTCGTCTTTTGCTCGCCAAGGCGTCTTTGCTACCCGCCGCAATACGAGCAAGCAGCGTAGAGCAGTTCCTTAGCGACGCTGAGCTGTCCGAGTCAGACCTGCGCGATCTCTGTCTAAAAGTAGAGAAACCCAGTCTTCAAGAGATCCGAGACGCCTGCGCCGACTTTGCTCGTGGAGACGAAGTTGATGACGTCGAGGTTGAGGTGGAGGATGAGGAAGATGAGAGCTTCGAAGACTTGCTGAGGGAGGACAGGCGCTACGACAAGCTTCATTCTCGCAACTGGCTACACGATAACATTGTGAAGCAGGTAACGGGGGATCTACCGCAGAAGAAGAGCAAGGATAAGTCGACCAAGACAAAGGTCACCATTTGTGGCAAGACACTCTGGAATCACTCCAGTGAGAAGGCAATGTCCCGAGACGGATGGCTTCAGTTCTCCATCATGGCCAAGGACTGTGACCTCAAAGACGCCATCCAGCTATGTCGCAACTGGGCCGAGTTCTCGGACCTTAACCTCCTCACCTTGTGGCAGCACTTCCCAGCTTCGAACTGGGCGTCCTGGGGCAGCAACAGGCTCATACAACAACTCCAGGAACTTGGAGTCTTCCCTTACTTCCTCGATTTTGATGCCCAACGACATAGCCGACATAACCAAGTTGGGGGCCGGACTCGAGGCCGTCGTCAGCACGACTTTGTCGAGACAAGGAACGTCCTCGCCGCTCACATGAAGCGCAACGACCCTGTCACCCGACGCTTCCTCCAGTATCTTGTGATGCGGGCCGGCGAGGTTCTTGTCCTCGTACGAGATGGCAAGACTGGCCGCGTCATCACGGCGCCTCCAGAAGAGCAACTGTGGACGTACCGAAAAAAACAAGGTCTTGGGAGGGCCTCCAAGAGCGAATGGGATAATTACTTGGAGGTGGGACCGGACTACTTTGCTCTGACTGACCGTCTGCGAGAATGGCGCCTCGGATTTGATGACTACTATGATGTTTTCATGTGGGATTTCGTACCTGACCAGCCGTCGATAAACATGTACAACATTGTCATCGCAGTGAGTTTCATGCTCGAGCTCGTCATTGATCCACAAGCTCACTGAATACCTAGGAACTCCGTAACGCATGGCGTATCACGCAACCTCAAGACGCATATCTACATATGGAACCACTCCTGCGGACTCTGACCAGAGAGACCAAAACCATGCGCACGCGGCACATCAAAGAGGGTGAAAAGGTCAAGAGTCTTTGGGACACGTTGACGGACCAGAGCAACCAGTACAAACTGTTCGAGATCAAAGACAGCAGCTATAGTTGCCGTGACGGCTCTGAGGTAAGCCAGTCGCCGTACATGTTCTACAACAAGGCGAACGTCGTGGAAGATGAAGTCTTGTTCCCGGATGAGTCCACTTCTACCAAGAGCGAAAACGTGCCTTTCCGACAGATCACCAATGGCGCCAGTGGCCTCGAGACCGGTGTTCTGCCCAGCGCCATCCGCTATCTCGCCAAAGGTCTCGCGGCGTTGCAACACGGCGAAGATCCCATGGCTGCACTCGACGCTGCGAGGGACACGGACGAAGATAGTCTCTGGGCTCTGCCCAATATCTGGACGACAGGCCTCAGGCTGGTTCACCAAGAGGGCCTCACTACAGACCAAAAGCAGCTCCTCCGACGAACGGGCTTAGCTAAGATCCCGAAAAGTATGTCGACGGCCGAACGCATGCGGACGTCAGACGGGATGGAGATTATGGAACGGGACAGGGCGTTTGGTAAGTAGCTCCTAATCGCCCCTTGAAGATTGACACTAATACGCATCTCAGGTTTCAAGAAGTCTTTCCACGCAGGAGACCTCGAGCCCGGAAGTACACAACGCTTCTCCGAGGTCCAGGATAAAATTGCTTCCATGCTTAAGTTCGCCCACTCCGGCCCGACGGACTGGGTTTGGTTCCTCGCCCACGTACTCGACTGGCTCAATCTACGCGCCGACTATAAGGACTACGTGCAAGACCCGGGGTCTCCATGGCCTCACGGCTTCATCGCACAGGACTTGGTTGCGGCGTACGCGGCCATGGCCATGTTCTTCCCCGAGCTGAGCGAGACGGCTGCAGTGACCAAGTATCTCGCTTCGAAGGAATGCCGGGGCTTCAAAGGCTCCGTTTTGTTCGACCCGAAAGAGAGGAGCAAGACGAGACCTGACCGGAGAACCCGGACGAGCTACAAGTATCGCAGCAAAAGCTTCTGGGATGAGTGGAATAAGACGGTGCAGAGTCCCCGGTACTTCACGGACATCTACCCCATGGACTGGAGTCTCGCTATCCGTCCGATTATAGCACATCGTAAGTCTTGCCCTCACGTCAATCAAGAGCCAAGTCGACATACTAACCACCGCATCAAAGTATATCGAGCCGGAGTCATCGCGCCAGCTTACCTCCAAGCCGACCCAGCAGTCGTCTCCGGCACCGCAACCGCCAACACGGAGCCTCACCGTCCCGGCAAACTCGACCTCTTCATCGACTACACCGACCGCTACGACAACTTTCCCCAGAGCTTCCCCCCCACATTCGTCTCCCCCTCCCAATGGCCCGACCTCCTGCCCCTCGTCAACAAGTACGCGGCAGCCCACTCGACCGCGCGCTTCGCCCTCATGCGCCTCTGGTCCGCGCCGCACTTCTATCCCAATATGGTCGGCCTGCCCAGCCGTCAGGGCACCAGTTTTCTCGACAGCGCGGGCCGGTCGTGGGAGTGGCGCTTCGTGCCCAAGGACATGCCGGCCAGTGAGTTTAGCGCGCACCGCGTTACGGGGATGCGGTTGGAGTTGCTGAAGAGGCAATTTGGTACCGATGTGGTGAATCGTGGGGATCTGATACTGGTCATGGCGGAGGATGCGAAGAAGTTGCTGAGGCTGTGTACGGCGGTGACGTTTGCGATCCAGACGAAGCCATGGCTGAGGGAGGTGGATCTGTGGAAGAGCTTTGTGAATGTTGATGCGAAGTTTATCAATGGGTTGGATCGGTATTGGTTGGACTAGATACACGAGGGGATGCTGGAGATTTATGAGGCAAACTATGAGGGATGTGCCGACCCCGAGAGAAGTCAAGATCAGGGCGTACTTCGAGGCTTAACGCAAGCATGTTCGGATGCTATGTTGGGATGCCAAGGCTTTGACGCCTAAATGTTGAATATCTGAGTGGCACAAGTCTCCCCGAACTTAGAGCCAGCTGCCTAGCCACACAATTCGATCGTGTCCATGCCACAGAAGACGAGGCAATGAAGTGATGAAGATCCTAAGTTTCTACCTAATGACGCTACAACGACCACAGCACCACGCAGCTTCGAGACGGTGGACCATTAGGAGGCCATCGAGGGTTGGACCTATCCCGCGGCTATTAGTATTTGTCAAGTATATGCAACAAAATACCAGTGTCTAGTAATTACAAATAAAATCATATGTTCCACTACCTTTTGGCAAAAAGCTGGTGTCACGCCGCAGGTTTGGTAAGATGATCCCAGTCGCGCGGGGAATGAGTCACTTGCCGGATGATATCCGACGAGACACGGCGAGACCAAATCAAGTCTGCAAGTCAACCCAGATTAAACATGGATGTTTTCAAATGAAAGTCACCACAAATCGAATCTATCGAGTTGAAGACCCCAAGCCTTGCAAGTCAGGTCAGGTTTAAGGACGTGATTTTTACGTCGTATTCTACCCTAGATCTATATTTTTTGTAATATTATGCTACACATCTACAGCCCAACAACGTGGAACTACTGTAGGGTCCTTTCACGCACTGTAATCTGGTACATCCTGTATATGAGGCTCAGCTAAGACCTGATTTATCACTGTTTGTAAATAAATAGGTAAGATACTGGTTTTTGGATGGTATCTCCACCCTCCCGGGTTGTTAGATTTCATCCAATGCATGGTTATTGACCTTTTGCGGTATTCGTATTACTGCAATCTGCCTAGCATCTATGTACATGCCGTGCAACAGGGGAAATATCCGGCTTAGCCGATCATATCATTCATTTATAAGTTATAAAGCTCTACAAATTCCGCACTTTCAACTTCAAGTAGACCAACCCCCCAACAACGCACACCTTACATCATCATATCCACCACCAACATGTCTACCCACGGCTTCCTGCAATACCTCCGCCTCAAAGCCATCGTCTCTCTCATCTGCGTCCTCAACTACTTTGGAACGCGCAAACATCTTACCCCGTCCCCCTCCTGCATCCGCAAACCCGTCCGCATCCCATCTCGCCAACTCGGCCGTTTCATCGACGCGTGGATCTACTACCCGCCCAAATATGACGCGAACGAGCCGCGGGGGGTGCTCGTCAACTGGCATGGCGGCGCCTATATCCTAAACAACCTAGGCTTGGATCACGCGTTCCTCGAGAGGGTCGCTCGGGAAACTGGGCTGTTGGTGCTGGATGCCGATTATGCAAAAGGCCCAGAGAGACCGTATCCCGCGGCGGTGGAGGACGCCGAGGATGTGTTGAGATGGGTTGAGAGTCGGCCGAAGGTGTTTGATCTGGAGCGTGTTGCTTTCTCGGGATTTAGTTCTGGGGGAAACTTGGCGCTCGTGGCTGCGTCCGAGCTGAGACGCGAGGTGAAGGGCATCAACGTCAGAGCTGTATACGCCATGTATCCTGGTACTGACTGGGCCGTTCCTCCTGAGGAAAAGCTGGTCGCGGAACCGATCCACGCGCTGCCGGCCTGGGCACAGCATGTCTTCGCCGATTGTTATGTCCCTCGGGCTGAAGATCGTACGTCGCCGAGGGCATCACCCATGTACGCCGAGGCGGCCTCTTTTCCCGCCAAAGTACTTGTCTATGTGTGTTCGGGAGACATTCTTGCGCCTGAGGCTGAGGTATTTGGGCAGAAGCTGGCGAAGGCGGGCTGTGGGATCGAGGTCGTCAAGGTGGAGGGAGTCGGACATGGTTTTGACAAAACGATCAATCCTAAACTGTACAATGCAGAAGAAACTGAAAAAGCATATGCGAAGGTAATTGCGAGTCTTAAGGAGGTCATGTAGAGGGGTAGAGGATATGCTTCAAAGGTATGATAGCATGGGGGATGAACCGAATGAGTAATACTATAGCCATGGATGATAGAACAAGTGTATATTTGGGATGGCTACACTATAGACTGTGTGTCTGATGACTCGCCCTCCAACTGCATCTTCTCCTTCTGTTTGTTCTCAATCGTCGTTTGCTTTTCCCACATGGAATGGTATCGTGCATGAAGTGCCAATAGCTCCGTATGCGTTCCACGCTCTACGATCTTGCCCTTGTGGAGAACCAATATTTGATCAGAGGTAGTGATGGTGGAGAGGCGATGTCTGGGTGAATCTTATGTTAGTAAAGTCGCAATGGAGCCGGAATAAGATGAAACCTTGGTCCAGGATAGGATAACTTACGCGATAGTGATGGTAGTTCGGCCGGCTGTTACACGCTCGAGAGCATCCTGGATGAGTCTCTCCGTATGAGAATCCAAGGATGCGGTGGCTCGTCGAGGAGTAAAATGCGAGCATCTTTCAAGATTGCTCGTGCAATTGCGATCTGTTTAGCGTCAATTAGCAAATTTGCGGAGAAGATTACCGGAAGTGGAATGTAGTCAGTGACATACGCGTTGTCGTTCTCCTCCAGATAGCTTCAACCCCCTCTCTCCAACTTTGGTATCATACCCATCGGGAAAGTTGACGATGCGGTCGTGAATATTGGCTGCCCTGCACGCTTGATGTACGTCGGCAGGCGTGGCTCGAGGGTTGGCGTAGAGCAGGTTGTACATGATGGTCGCGTTGAACAGTACCGTGTCTTGCGGCACGACACCAATATTCCGACGAAGACCATCGAGCTTCAAGTCTCGAAGATCATGGCCATCAATGGTAACCGAACCGTCGGAGACATCATAGAAGCGGAAGAGTAGCTTGAGACAGGTCGATTTGCCACTGCCGGACTCTCCTACGATGGCAGTCTTGGTTCCTGGGGCGACGTTGAAGCTGATGTCGTCGATGACAAGCTCCCCTTTCTTGCTCTGGTACGCGAACTTGACATTATTGAACGCAACTTCTCCTCGTGGCGAGGGTAACCCGGCAGCATCCGGCTTCTCTTCAACACCAGGTGTCTCTTTGAACTAGACTGGGTCAGCTTGTGTTGCGTGTTCTGGAACAGAGAAGCAAATGGGACTTACGAGATCTAGCAGCCGCTCGGCTTCAATCAGATTGTTCTGCAACATGGTGTAATAGGTCCCGAAGAAGTTCAGAGGCCCTTGCAGTTGCACAAAGTAGTTGATCAGACTGACAAACTCACCAACGGTCTGTTCCCCGATGGAGATCTTGTAAGCAGAAACAGCCACCAAGAGCGCGGTTCCAAAGGCAAATATCGAACTCTGTGTGAGATTCAAGCCATTCAGCGACCACTGTACCAGACGCTCTGCATTTTGATACACCGTTACGTGTTCCTCAAACCTCTTCGTCTCGCGAAGAATGGCGCAGTTGTGTTGCACCGTCTCATACGCCATGATTGCATCCGTCTTGATGGCTTCCATCTCGCGCATCTTGACGGCCATGTCCCTCCTCTGCTTGGAACGGTATTTGGCGACGTAAATAGTGAGGAAGATGTAAGACCACATGATAAAGAAGACTATGATGGTGTAAAACGCATCGTACTTCACAAAGAAGATGACTCCAGCGACAAAGATGTCAAAGACCATGGGAAACACTTGGAAACAAAAGCTCTCTAGAAACGTGTTGATGGCTGCTCCTCGACTTAGCGCGCTGGTCACCTCGCCAATTTTCTTGTTCAGGTGAAACTCGAGAGAGAGGCCCAGCACGTGTTCGAAAGCAGCGCAGGAGAGCCGACGAAAGAGTGACTGGGAGACAGGGATCCAGATAACAGATCTTGCAGCACCGAGGATGCCTTGGTTTCCTTGTAGAGCGCGATACACGACGTAAAGGATGACTTGTTTGTACGGGAGGCGGCCCTCGCCAAGAGAGTCGACGAGGACGCCTAACTGCACTGGAGCCAGCACGTTGACTGTGCGTTGGCATACAAGAAGGATGAGGCAGATAATGACAACAACTTGATAAAGCGGGGAGTCTTTGGGCCTGGTTGAAGTCAGCTTGAGGGCTCGACATCGATGGTGTCCGGGTAAGGTCTTACCAGAGATAGGGAAACAGAACTCGGAATCCCGCAAAGTAGTCCAGCCAACCTGTTCCCGAGACTTGGGTCCTCCTAGCTGGGCCAGGAGCTTGAGTCTGAGTGCTCCCATAATGAACAGACGAGCCATTGCCATTCTCCAGTAATGATTGCCGCTCCTCGGGTTCGGACTTGGGCACAGAGGGTCTCAACTTGTACTCCCTCACGATCAACGTGCCGATCATGAACAGAAGTACGGCAATTCTAGAGTAGCCTAAGCTATTAAGAAGCCCCACCAAGCCATCGGTCATGCGGAGGGAGGGCCGCACTGACAATAGGACGGCTGCAATGACGACTTCTACCAACGCACCCACGACCCAAGCGCAGAGATGGGTCCAGTCGGGCGTCCATGGGCCTTCTGGATCAGGCAGGAGACCAGCGAAGAAGTAGAGCAGAACTCCCACGTAAGACGCCTGTGAGTGTCAGTAAAGGTTATATATCGTTGGTGTCGAGGGAGTGGGCACATACCACGTACGCGCTCGAGGGGAAGTTGATCTTGCCCTCTACACCGCGGCCGGCAAACGCCTCACGTACAGCGAGAACGATGCTAATTAACAGCAGTGCCGAGAGAATCAACTGTAAAAGCCATATAACTCTTGAATAGCGTTGCTGGATGCTCTGGGCCTTTTCCTTCTGCTCGTCGTTTACCGCATTGGGATTCGCCTCTCGCCGTCGCTGACGGTAATACTGCAGTGACTGAGCCCCCAAGAGCGCGACAAAGAGGAGACACGGGTAGATATAGAAGGCCACTTTGAGTGCAACCTGTGGATTGGCCATGGCTTGGACCAATTGATCAACGCTGAGGTTGATATTGACGCGGGCGTGCCGGAAGGGATAATGTCGTATGAACGTCTACAAAACGAGATCGGAATGTTTTAGCCGTGGATGACCGTTTTGCTTACGGTATGCCTACCGTTTTCTTGATCAGGCTTAGTTGGGGCGGGACGTTTTATGTCATGGTCTGTAGACGACGTCATACAACTAGTACGGTAACAAAACAGGATAGGGCAGTCTACGTTCAGGAACAAGCATATCTTCTATTCAGGAACACGCATATCTTCTTCACACCATCTTTTCTTGATCTCCCAAGGCCAAGTCTTAGACTATCCGAGTCTACCAGACACTTGATGAGTCAATAACCATGTCTAAGTTCTACAGGATCTTCGCGGCTGCTCTTACACTCACCCTTGCATCAACACCTCTCGCACGCACTGTCGAGCAACCACTCGGTCCCCTAGACCACTCCCAAGGTTACCAATTCGATCCCCTCCTTCATCTCCCCGGAATATCGCCCTACTTTGATGCCGTAGGCTTCGGCCTTGCCCACGCCGCCCCAGAAGGATGCACCGTCACCGCCGCGTCGTACCTCATCCGCCATGCGGCCATCTATGCCAACGACGCTGAGTATGAGGAGTACATCAAGCCTTTTCTCTTCAAACTTGAGAAGCACCGGGGCGGCTTTTCTGGCCCGCTGGATTTACTCAATAAGTGGTACTCTCCCATTGAGGAGGACCACCTTGAGGATGTGACGCCCTCGGGGAAACGAGATGCCAAGAAGGTCGGAGAACATCTTGTCAAGCTCTACCCACGTCTAGCACCATCGGTGAAGCGTATCGTGTCAGACACTAAAGCGAGGACGTACGATACCGCCCAAGCTTTCAAGGAGGCCTTTCCACTAGACGGCGATATCGAGATCGTTCGCTTCGACAAAAAAGATCTTCATAATGGCACACGCGCCCTCCTCCCACACAAAACTTGTGCAGCTTTTACCAAAGACCCGGGAACGACGCAGCAGCACGAGTTCCTAGAAGTTTACGGCAGCCGTGTCTCCAGCCGGCTCAGCCCGCATACCCCCGATGACTATGAACTGGATCCTAAAGACGTCTTCGCCCTGCAGTCAATCTGCGGTTACGAATCCGCCATCAGGGGCAAGCGATCGCCCATCTGCGCTGTGTTCTCGGACGCCGAGTGGCTCTCCTACGAGTACGCTTGGGACATGAAGTACGCGCACATGGTCGGCCCGCTGAACCCGCTGTCCAACTATCTCGGCTTCCCCTGGCTGCACTCACAAGCCGAACTACTCGACGCCATCGACCAGGCCCCGGACGCGAACCATAACGACACCACTGGGTGGCCAAATGGGCAAAGACTCTTCTTCTCCTTCACACATCGCGAGGTTCCCCCGTTCGTCGCAACGGCACTAGGTATCTTCAACTCGTCTTCCAATGCGGGCTACGACGAGTTCCCGACGGGACACGTCAATCACGTGCGAGCGTGGCGGATGGCGGATTTGATCCCGTTCCTGGGACATGTTGGCATGGAGAAGATGACGTGTGGAGAAGAGGGCGAGGAGTTTGTGAGGTTCATGGCAAATACGGCGCCGAGGCCGTTGCCGCTGTGCCAGGATGGGCCGGGGGCGAGCTGTGGGTTTGAGGAGTTTAAAGAAATTATTAGCAAGGGGATGGAAAAGTACGGGGATTTTGATGGGGTATGTGGGAACAATGAGGAGAAGGACGGGGAGCTGTGATGAAGAATGTGTGAGAAACCTGGTTGTTGAGTTATTCTTGTACTAAAACTGACGTAAACGAGGCATTCGGATAAGCATGTAAATCGCCTTGATGGATGTTTCTGCCAAATTACTAACACATGAAGAAGTAGCTGAGTTAACTTGATAGATTGACCAATGAGGAAAAGATTCGAATGAACCTAGAGTCGTCCCGAGTATGGGAGTTTCCCGTCCAATTGCACGAAAACTACCAATTAGTCTTCCTCTTGGAGCTCGGAACCTTCGGAAAACAATCTCGGGATGTGCAGAAGCCCATCAGGGCAAAAGGCCAAAAGGCCAAAAGCTTAAGGAGAGAATAAAGCGAGAGGGCAGACGATCTTATCTCGCGACAAGCACCGGCTCTCGGCTTCAAGTGACGGGGCGCCAACAGCGGCCGTGGCGTTGAGTGACCTACCGGTATACTATTCGGGCCGTTCCCCTGACCCCGGAAGATACGCCAAAACTCCATGTTCCAAAGTCCCCAGATAGTCAAGACTAATAGATAAGCTTTATTTTATCTACAGCAGGGACTAGGGTCTTCTCACTCAGCTTGGTTGCGTACGTTGTTACTTGTCAGCTGTACGATCACTGGCCGCTATCGACAATGGACATCACCGTATCCCGGGCCAGGAAGGCGGGCGTTTGCTTCCGGCCATAACAAGGATGATGGATGCGCGGGCGCAGGTTGACGCCATCACATGAGTCAACCCACGGCGGTGAGTTCTGGACGCTGATGGAACAACTATGTATAAGGTTGTTGGTAGTGTCAACAACCCATAAGCCATCCACTCAAGAGCGTGGGGATGCAACACGATGGCGGAGGAGATCCGCCCTTAGCGCCACGAAGACATCAGTGGGTTCAACACCAATCCTCTTCGGACCTGTTTATGTAATGAACTGAATCCGAGGCCGTGAGGGGAACTCCTGATAATCGCTGCTAGCAAACCATGGCATGGGGTTGTGCGTTGATACTGCATCCCGTTCGCCTTCGGAGGCCAGGGCCAGGGCCAGGGTTAGGGCGCGGGGAATCCGGGGAATATGGAACCCTTCTAGACCTGCGAGTGACAATGGTTTCGCTTGTCATGCTCTTGGTACGTAAGATGACAAGGTACCCAGGTAGTTTCGCTGATAAACTACCTAGCTCGAAGTGTTGTGTACCAACCATTCGCTACTTATCGGAGTCTATTCGGAGATGGCTCGGGGGCCACAGGTACCTTATGAACGTACACCTTCACCGACCTCGCCTTGACCGGGCTCTGCGGCCTCTCGCTCACCTCCTGGACCCTCTTCTACTGCAACGGATCTACCGTACATGTATGCACGGAAATGCCTCCCCAAGTCTCCAGCCCAGGGACCTTACCGGCAGGCCGGACGGGCCATGCTTGCGCGCAATGCAGGCACAGGTGCGTGGTAACGGGGGCCTGCAGTCACTGTGTATTCTGCTTACTGATATCTAATCTAGAAAGCAAAAGTGCGGAGGCTTCACGTACGGAATCAAATGCCGTCCCTGTAGCGCACGCAAGGTCAAATGTAGCTTTCAGGAGGAGGTCATGGACCTGCGTCACAACCCATATCTGCGTATGGTAACGCCAAAGTCGCCTACCGTTAGCGATGAGACGACAACTACTGGCAGCTTCTGCTTATCTCCGGCTTCAGCTGCTCTGATGCCAGCTCTGGCGGCACTTGATAGGGAAGACGGGCAGCCTCAGGACCAGGCATCGCTTTCTGGAATTGGAGGTATCAATCCGTCACCACGAGACGAGGATCTGATGAGACAGGTTAAATCGTTGACATCGCGGTGAGTGTTTTCTATTTCTATTCACCTCTTGATCTTGATTTAATGGTGATGCTATATTCAGGATGACCGATCTTGAGAGACGGCTGGTCGCTGCTCAGACTCACAGTGACCACCACCCATCTCCTCCTCTTATTAGTCCAATGTCTTTTCCCAATTCCGCCGATGTCTACAGCTACTCGAGCTCTCCAGGCGCCGTCATCACCGACGGCCCGCTCAAGACCCTCAACCGCTTCCAGACAGATGACCTAGTCGAGTTAGAGGTGAACGACCCCATCGCACGACCGATACTGACACAAGGGGAGGCATACGTCATGTTCAAATTGTGAGTATCCTCAGTCTTTAATCAAGAACCTCAGCTTACCCATGTAGATTCTTCTCCCATGGCCACCCAAACGCACCTTTCCTCGATGTAGATGTTGACTCTGATCTCGATCGTGTCCGCTCAAGTAGCATCTTACTCTTCCTGGCCATTCTCTCCGTTGGTGCTCGTTTCTGGAGTGCCTCGTCAAAGTAGAGATACTGTTCTCCCTGAAATACTGCTCACCTACTAACAATCTTCCAGAACCTCCTGCTGGCTTCATCCCCGATATCCCGAGCTTGTCCGGCTACTTGATGCCGAGATCATGCGTGTGACATTGCGTCCCAGACAAGAAGACCACAAACTGGAGACTGTTCAAGCCCTCATGTTGTGTGCACACTGGATGCCATTGGATATATCAGCCGACAGGGAACGATATCGATCCCGATTTTCCGAAGCAGGCGCCTGGCATTGTCTGGGCTTAGCCATTCGGTGGGCAACGTCTTTGGCGTTGGCAAGGAGCTGCCATACGAGTTTTCAGCGTCCCGACACGGCGACAAGGCTAGACGCGCGCAGGTTCCGAACTATGCTATATCTCACAGAGAGTGACCATTAGTGAGTATCATGGGAGAATATTGTCTGATCTTGATACTAAACACCTCAAGCCTCGCGCTCTCAGCGCGGCGCCCGTCGTACCTCAACCCCGAGCCGTTGAACGATGTCATCTCCAACTTCACTCGGAGTCAATACGTCCAGTCTACAGATATTCGCATCACATCTTTATTCAAAGTAGCCTACAGCGCTCACTTCACTGGTTGCCGACCAACAACCATTGAAAGCGTGGAAGCTTTCGACAAAGACGTCCAGATGGTCGAGCGGCATTTCCACTATAACCAGGGTGACCAGTCGGCGGATGCTATGAGCCAGCACTTCCCGTTTACTTCGCTGCGGTGGTATCGATTATCATATGCATGTGCGTTCCTAGACAACGCTGATCCAAGTCAACGGATGGGAAAAGCAATGATGTGGGCGATTGAGTGGGCTAGTCAGATCCTCGTCCATCTATCAAGGCCACCGTCATCTGAGGCAGCAGACGATACTACAAATCCCGTCCCGCTAGAGCCAGATCCTGGTGTGGTCGACGTCATGTCGTTTACCATCGATCATTACTTCGTCGTCATTGCCTATGCTGCTTTCTTTCTTGTAAACACATGGTTAAGGAACTTTGTCAACCGTAAGTATACTGTTCTCGCGGCGAGAAGCTTCGGTGTATTAGCTGATGCATTTGCGTAGTGGATCTTCGCCCCCATGCTGAGCAGCCAGTACAAACGCTTGGTCAAGAACCATCCAGTTCTCTGCTCTTCCGCCTTGTTGATGTCGCTGCTCGCACACTCGAAGCAGCCAGTCCTCCCGAAGGACACTTAGCACGCCGTTATGCTTCTCTCTTGCGCGGGATGGCAGACATAGTCTTGTCAAATAACACACAGCATCAGCAAGGCATCAACGTTGAGACCAGTCCGGTAGCGGCAGCTATTAGCAACGTACCCGAGCAAGTACAGAGCCATCTGGGAGACGACTTGTGGGATATGTGGCAACAAGCGGGCCTGGAACCTCTGAACTGGCCGAGTTTGCTGGATGATATGATATGGGATGACATACAGAAAGGGTAGGACGGGCTATTTGAACTTGAGTATTAAGAGCTACTTTGGGGTTGAATAATAATAATAATATTCTAATACCTCTAAGGCTCTACTGATAAACTTCCCTCTAGACAATATCTGACTAACTTTTCAACGGTTTAGAACTTTAGATACATGACACCAAACACACCCATCTATATACACCCGAATGACACATGAATCTCTCCACTTACAATGCCTTCTTTTCTTCCACCAACTTGGCGAGCTTGATTTGGACGAGCAGCGACAGCTCATCGTACACGTTCCACTCGTCAACAATGCGGCCATTCTTATAATGATAATGCGTCATTCCTAGCACCTGAAGTCGCTGACCCATGGGCTTCCCCAGCTCGGACAGGATACCATGTCCTAGCAGGTGGCCTTCGAGGATCCACCGCACAGCGACCTTGACGCCGCCCTCGTCGCAAGGCGTAGAGCAGATATGTTGGGCTGCGTAGGCGCCGTCCGGAATGGAGCCTAGGAGAGCAAGGTGCTGGTGCATGACGGCAGCGGGACCGTACAGCTCCACCATCTTGGGGCCGTGATATTGCGCGTTGGGCGCATACACCTTGTTGATGCGGCCGAACATCCTGCGGTTCCAGACCTCGTAGAGCCACGCCAGCGTGTCCGTCTCGAGCTGGTTGCTGGCGATGGAGGTGTCGCCCTCCTCGTCGGGAAGCTGCTGTCCTAGGATCCGACGGTTCTCGCCAATGTCGATGGCATCGAGTCCTTTGTCGAACATGCCTTTTGCCGTTTCAAGAGCGAGGACGTGGGGGTCTAGGCCGAGCTGCTTGACGATGGCCATGTTGTCGGCCACCACCCACTCGCGGTAAATCTTGTTCTTGTAGATCATGCAGTCCGCAATGGTGCGGGAGACAAATGTCCGGCCGGTCGGGGCCCCAAAGTGACCGTACTGCGTGTGTCGCCCAGCGCCAGTGACGAGATGTGAAGTGTAGAAGCCGTCTTTGTCGTTGCCGTTCCACAGCACCTGAGTTGCCATGCCCCGTCGTTCCGGGAAGGAAACGAGACGCTGGATGGTGTCCCGCACCACGGACTCGCGGTCGTAGATGGTGCCCATGGTGCCGTACAGGACGCAGTTGTGAGTGTAGTGCGTGTAGATTAGGCCAATGTCACGCTCATCCCAGATCTTATGAGTACATCGCACGATGTAGTCGACAATATCCGTGTAGACATCGTCGAAGCCGTCCATTGAGTGCGCCCGCTCCCGGTTTGATGGCGCCAGGTCGGCATAGTCGTGACGCTCAACCTGTAGTGCGGCGAGTTTCGACGTGACGTCCACCTTGCTGGTATCGGAGGACTGGGTATCGACGAGGGCATGGTAGCCATTCTTCAAGGGACTCTTCTGGATGGTCTGCGACGTGCGCTCCTCGTCAGTGGTGGCGGGGGGTGACATGATGGCGAGGATAGATAAGGTAGGTAAGGTAATTAATAGGATGGATAACGATGATGGGAATGTGATGGGCTGTCTAGATCTGGATGGATGCAGCAAGTCCGCCCTTATCAAGGCCTTTACTTACTCTACGAAATAGTTCATCCTTGGCGTCCTCGAGAGCGGGACCCTGAGATTATCGGCCGAGTTAGCCATGCGGACTTGTGATCTTCGTCCCGACGGCCGGGGTTGGTATCGACGACCGCCCTTCGCGCCGCGTTAGACTGTCAGTCGCGTGTCGAGTCGCGGGGTAGAAGCTAAAGAAGACAAGACTGTACGGTTTCTACCGGAAATCCCGCGTGCTGACGTGGTGACGCCGAAGATTGCATCGGGTTCTCCGATCCTTGAAGACTCGTGAGATAGTGGTTACTGATCGCCGTACCCAGTCTTTTAAACAGGGGTTCAGGGGATCAGGGACTAGGGAGGGGCCTGTCAGAAAGCCGACATCCGAGATAGTGTTCTTAGGGGTCATGGCTAAGGACGTTGCTACAGGAAGTTTTGGAAATGGTGTGGTAATTTTTCAATACTGTAGACTACGAAGGTTGCATGAGTAGCTACAGTCAAATTTGACAACGACGAAATAGCAGCTCAATTGTCAACTTTTCGCACAATTACATGTCACCAAGGCCAGAGCTACCTACAGTAGAATCCCTTTCAAGTTTCAACCCTAACCCAGACAGCTCTTAGTTTGCATTCCCCTGGACCCTGAACCTCTTCCCCCCCACACACACACTTCCCCGTAGTCCCGTATCCCCTCCTTGAAGCGCTGACCATGCATTGATGGTTTGAAGGTTAAAAGCAGTCACGAGTAAGCTGGTAGTGTTGTAATTTATGTTTTGTTTCACATGGGATTTATGGCATTTGCTGTCTGCTACCTTAGTATACAATATACTTGTCTGAGTGTACCTAACACAAGAACGGCTTCTAAATGGCGGGAATATGTGCAACTTTTGCCAAATTTCGGACATGAGCCAAGGGATTAATGCGTCAATTGCAGTGGTATTTGAGGAAAATTGTGAAAAATAACCATGTATATATACGTGTATATCTATGATCATCTATATGTACCAACGAATCCTAGCGTGCTCGAAGGGTGAAAGTAAAGTGTAAAGAACCGATACAATCTGGTTGACATAGTAAGTTTACCCTATCGTGACTGTCGTCGAGTTCCTAGCAGAACCAGAGCAACCGCCAGTAGTGAGCAGCCGCCTAGTACATCTGTCTGTCCCTCATCTCGACAGGCAGGAATACCATGAGCAAGGACGAGAACCAAATTCCTCCAGCACCCAGCCAGAGGATACCCGATCTGCCCTCGTTGATGAACTTCTGGCCGGCAAAAGGTGCCACAATACCCGCGAGGCGACCTAGGCAAGACAGCATGCCGCTGGCACTGGCGCGGTAAGTGGTGTCGAAGAGCTCCGGTGCAGATGCGTAGAGAACCGCGTTGAAGTAGGTCTGCATGATATACTCCAAGGCGTTGAGTCCGACATAGCCGGCGGTGTTCTTAACCTGGGTGTACATGGCCATGGACAACCCCTGTAGAGCAGCCGAGATGACAAGGGACCACTTCCTGCCGATCAAAGGCAGCTGAACCGAAAAGAGGGCAATGATGGCACCAATGATACCCGGAAGGTAGATGTAGACATACTCGCGATACGTATCGTCGACGCTGTCTGCGCCGGAGTCGACGTTGTTGCGAAGTAGAACAATGGGTAAAAAGTTGCCAGCCAAGTTGAACGACCAGTAGTTACCCTGCAATGGTCAGCATACGAACCAAGTTACAGGTGATGTATGAGAATTATAACATACCATGTAGGTAAAGCCAAGAAGAACAAAGGTGAAAGTTTGGAGTTTGTTGGAGAAGAGACCGCGGAGGAAGCTGATTTCCTTTATCATATTCATGATAACGCCCCTGGCATTTGAAGCGGCCACTTGCTCGGCTCGGTCCACGCCCATCATGCGATCAATCTCATAGAAGTCCTCCATAGTCAGCGTGGGTGCAGCGGCACCGTTGAACTTTGCAATCTTGTGAAGGACATCGATGGCGTCCTGCTCACGTCCCTTGCTGACAAGGAACTTGGGCGACTCGTGAAATCTGAAGATGAGATATCGGACAAAGAAGATGAACAGGGTCATGGAACCGATGATTATGACCGCGTACCTCCAGCCCATGTTGCTCGCAACGCTGCAACAGGCTTCACCATCCGCAGCGGCGCTGCAGGCGGGCAAGGTAGTCTCGCAACGATACTTGGCGGCAGTGCCGTAGGCAACGGCGGAAGCGACCACGACTCCGACGGGCTGCCACATGCTGAGTAGGGAGACAAGATATCGGCGACTCGGAGGCATGAACTCTAGGGCAATAGTGGCGTCGATGGGGATGTTTCCGCCGAGACCAACACAGGCGAGGAAGTAAATACCGCAGATGGCTCCGTAGTTGTCTTTGCAGGCGGCCTGGGCGTGTAAGTAAGTGTCCTTGTAGGACAGATGGCGGAGAAAAACTCACCAGAAGCATGCCAAAGACGGAGGTGATGAGACATGTGAGGTTGAAGGCCCATTTGCGGCCGATGATATCGGTGATGATGCCAAACGCCAAGGCGCCAATACTGTATGTTCAACATCGTTAGCCAAGCTACCAGATATGACCAAGGAGAAAGTCCACTTACGCAAGGCCGGCATTAGAGCAGGTGAAAATCAGGCCTTGTTTATCAGCAGGCACATTCATCTCCTGGCTGCGAGGTGTAAGTAAGATCACTCATTTGTGGCGGCTTCTGCTTTGCTGTAGTAGAAGCGACGAAAAACTCACTATATAGCAGTGGCTATCAGACTGACACCTTGCGCCCAGCATAAGTCGAGAAAGTAGCCGAAACCGCACAGCAACCAGATACATTGCTGGTAACGGCCAAAGCCCAGTTTCTCGAGCTCACTAAACAATTTTCCACGTCAGAATATGTCTTTTCCAGTCAAAGATGGGTGCTTACACGTTAATCAACTCGGCCTTGCGCTCAAAGTATGTGAGTTCGCGCTCGACAGTTCCTTGTAAAGTGCCAACCAGGATGCTACCCTTGGAGTGGTCTTCGTTCTGATCTTGCTTGTGCTTTTCAGACATGTCTGCGTCGAGGACAGAGGCGACCCTGTCCGAGATTTCTGCCGACGGTCGATCCATTGTGAAGATAAACCGATTCTAACTTCTTCACAGGAGTTTGAACTGTTTGTTGATGTTTCCAAGTTTTCGACTGGTGGAAGTCGATTGTATAAGTCCACATTCTGAGATCAGACCCCGCATTGCTTGTGATCGTCATAGCTGTCTCTAGAAGCCTGGGCCTATCTGCACGGAAACAACCATCGGGAGAACCCGATACCTGTCGGAAAACCCGTCCAGCGACAGAGACCACTAGTCTCAATAAGGTCAATTAAAGGTCTTGGCTTTTGGCCGCTTATCTTTATCTCCGGAGGACGTTGAACGGTTCGAATCAGAGACCCCTGACTAGCTAATCTAGCTTACGCCCTTGCGGTGAAGGTGAACCTGCAAGGGGGAAAGCTGATAACATGACTCGTCGGGTCACGATGGGCGTTGGACCGAGGCCAGCGACAATGGTCATTCCCTGCTTCAATCACTTCCTTCGCGACTGATAACACGCCTGCGCAGTCTGCGCATGGCTTTGTCGCTCTTTCAAGCCCCTCGCCATGACCGTGAAAATCGCCCACGACGCGCTTCTTCCAAAGTGGGAGAAGATTGCGCAGACCAAGCGAGCGAGTCGAGAGGCAGCCATACCGGGAGAATGGCGACTAAAGCCAGGCCAAGTCCTGGACAGCCAGCTTAATGTCATCAGTGTGCCGGCCGAGTGCGGTATACTTACGACTCGAGAACTGGAAATCACAGGAACAGACGCAGTTGTATTGGTGAAGAAGCTTATTAGTCGGGAATACAGCTCACACGAGGTATTTACGTTCATCTGTGGCATGCCGTAGTCGAAGAGTGAAAAGTCGTTCTAACGACCGTCTTTAGGTCACACTGGCCTTTTGTAAGCGAGCGGCCATCGCCCAGCAACTTGTACGCATTGTTGGACGAGAGCCTGCAAGTTGAGGACTTACTCCAATAACAGGTCAACTGTCTCTCCGAGATTTTCTTCGAAACTGCCTTGGAGACTGCCCGATCTTTGGACGCCGAGTATGCAGCATCAGGAATTGTACTCGGGCATCTCCATGGCCTGCCCGTCTCACTCAAAGACTGCTTCAAGATCGAGGCGACTGACGCGACCATTGGTTATACCGCGCTTGCCAATCAACCGACCCTCAAAGAGGAGGAGTCAGAGGTCACCAAGATCATGCGACAAAGCGGTGCGGTCTTATTCTGCAAGACTAACATTCCTTTGGCAATGATGGCTGGCGAGGCAAGTTGTGTCTCCGTCGACAGTACTATACAGGCGTAGTGCTGACGATGTGGTAGACGTTTAATGCCATCTATGGCTACACCTCCAACCCATACAATCGAGACCTCTCGAGCGGCGGCTCATCAGGCGGCGAGAGTGCGCTGCTGGCTTTACGAGGATCTCCCCTCGGAGCTGGTACGGATCTTGGCGGCTCTGTGAGTAAGTGACGCATCCTCGAATTATGCTCGCCAGTCAACTACGTCTAATCCTGATATCAAGGGATACCTGCCTCGTTCTGCGGATTATACTCACTCAAACCCTCATTTGGGCGATTTCCGACCTACGGACTTCAGGACGGTCTTGCAGGCCTAGAATCAGTGCGGAATGCCGTAGGGCCCATGGCAACGTCTCTGGCCAGCGTGGAGCTTTGGAGCAAGACGGTGATTCGAAGCGAGCCTTGGCTGGGGTCTGATCCGGACTGTCTATACATCCCATGGCGTGAGGTAAAACTGCCAGTAAAGCTTTGTTTTGGTCAGTGTTTCCTCTTCTACTCAGGATGCCGTAAGTCTGATTATTTAGGTCTCCTGCTCGACGATGGCATTGTAAAGCCGCTGCCTCCTGTTACTCGGGCTTTGCTGCAAACCAAAGCGGCTTTGGAAGCCGCAGGGCATACGGTGATTGAGTTTACCATGTGAGTTCTCAGCCCCGAATGCCTAATGACTTGGCCTCGAGCTAGATGTCATCGACGGGGTGCAAGACTTATACTGCCCAGTGATGACCCCCTCTATACTGACGGCCTCAAATTCGCTCTTTATCGCTCGGCCGCTGCAGACCTGATAGACAGCACCCTCGCGAAGACTGGAGAGCCCTGGCCGCAGGGTTATGAGATGCTCGCGAACATGGTGAAAGAGAAGATACCACTACAGATAGGCGACAACGATATGGTCGAGCAATTAGTTTATACCCCTGCCACAGTTCTACAGCTCTGGAAGGCACAAACAAAACGGACGCAATTCGCCAAGCAGATGATGCAAGCATGGGCAGCGACCGTGACGAGGAATGAGACGGGCAGAGAAATGGATGCGCTGCTCATGCCATGTACCCCGTGGCCGGCGTCTCTAAAGTGAGTTTCATCCGGATGATCTTGATTAACAGAATATTCGCTAAACTTGCAGACACAAATTCTCTTACGACAACTATACGAGTCTGTGGAATGTACTCGATTACTGCGCAACAACTATACCAGTCACCCATGTGTCGCCCACCCATGATGCGAAGCCTGAGTATCAAGGCCGCAGCGAGGCAGAGGCCAGTATTTGGCAGGAGTGTAAGTCTTGACGATGCTCGTTCTTCTTACTGTACATATGCTGATGTGTAGCAGATTCGCCCGAGAGCATGGTCGGATGTCCGGTCGCCGTGCAGCTTGTCGGACGACGGCTACATGAAGAGCATTTGCTAGAAGTGACGAGGGTTTGCGATGATGCTTTGAGAGCATCTGTTTGAACTCAAGAGCTGAGATATTACATGACTTTTAGGCCCAAAGTAGAGCAAAGAAATGACGAAGATTTTCATGTTTGTTGGTATTATTGTCATTACATTTCCGCCAGGTTTATTACAGACATCCTACCACATGATTCTGTTGTACGAAGCTCAAGTCAACGGCCTCTTCTATGGAACCTAATATGACGCACGGCTTATGAACCGAGTCAAACCAACGTAACGTTTCTTGAGCCTCCCGTTCTCGCCAGACTCGCCATAGGAACGTCTTGGTAGCCTTTTGCACGATTGGACTTGACTGGTCCACGTACTTGTCTACATCCTGGACTGCCTTCATTTGCCCGTCCGAGCCTCGAACCTCAACTGCCGCGATAATGAACGGGAGGGTCACGAAGCGGACTGCTCGACGAGTGATTCGTTGAGCCAGGTCAAGTTCCATCATGACTTCGTGGGACCAGATATCGGCCTGCGTATCCTCTTGTCCAAATGCATGTTGCAATCGGTGGGCCATTAGAAGTGCCGCTAATCGGTATACCTTGGCCTGTGCAAGGAGGTTGATAACTTCGACCGTCCCATATCGAGAGGCGACATGCTCTGGCAGGGATGGTTGCCAGGTATCCACGAATGTTTGAACAGCTTGGAGTTTTCGCCGTAATAAGAGTATCGCATTTTCATCAATGGCGCTTACTAGTGAGTTGCTAATGACGCAGAGATCGTGGTAGTACGGTAATAAGGGGAGGCAGAGTCCGAGACGGCGATCTATACTTTCGGGTGCTCGCGGTTGGATCCTGACAGTCGGCTTTCGACGGTGAATCAAACACTCCATGGTTTCAAGCAGCACGAGGAATATCAATTGTGCCTCCGTCTCAGGCACTAATGTGGCCGCATTGATAAAGGGCTTCGTAGTGCTGAGACAATACTTGCAGATATCGGACCCGCCTGCACCAACTGCAGCGTAGACGAACCGAGCCAGGGCAGTCCCCAAAGAAAGGCATATCGCAGCATCTTCCGAGTTGGCAACGGGAAGGGTACGTAGCGTCACCAGAGCTGAAGATGCATATCGGAGACTCTCGCTTTCGTCTGCTTCAAGGTCTGGGGCGTCCGTCGAGTTACCGGGAGAAATCGACTTCAGGACGCCGGCATAGGCAAGGTAGGCATCCTTGAGAACGGGAAAGGCAGCGACGAGCGAAGACGCAAGCGACTGTTGCTCTGCGGTTTCGGAGCTAGGGCTCAGCACGTAGTATTGCAAGGCTTGGGGATGAGCCAGGAGAAACATGAGCAGCTCCCTTTCATCCGGTTCAAGATCGAGCGTATGCCGTAATAGAGCCCCGACATCCCGCGGAGACGTCGCTCCATCGCTGGAAGCTGTTGATGAGCGTTCGGAGACTAATAACGGCTCTACACGGCGCACCCTCCGACCTGCGGGTCGTATTGGACGATCAATCGAGCATACCAAGTCGAGCCTTTCGCATCTTGCACAGGTCCGAGTAGTTAATGTGCGGTCGCATCTTTCCTTGAGCGCGTAACATCGGTCGCACGCCGTCCTGAGCTTCTTTGCTCGAGAAGGCGTCGGCGCCATTTACTGACAATCGCTGAGACGACGGCGGCGATAGAGTCCGTAGCGAGGTTCTTGACTTATGTTAACGACGATAAAATGGAAATGTTGAAGATGCGAAAAGTAGATTATACATAAACATCCTTTGCCAGTTCCTTACCCTGTGCTAAAAGACACTAAGAGGGCCTAGCGGAAAGTCTAGGTGAAGGCGGATATCCATGGATCCTTGTTAGGCGTGGTGGGGATGACGGATCAGGATAGACCGGAAGGTTGGCCGGAGGGTTACAACTTGGTAGAACTACAGTGGAACTACAGGGAGTATTGTGCATGTAACTTTAGTAAGTGGATAGATGACTCTCTTCGGAGGCGCAGTGTAATTACTAGCTATCTGCCTACCAAGCTCGAAGCCTTACACGCTACTCAATGATGTGCAACACAACTCTTCTTCATCATGGTCCAGTCGCAATCAGTGTGGGCATTCGGGAGCCGGAGCCGGAGCCGGAGCCGGAACCAAACACGGCCTGTTGTGCAAATCTTGGCTGTAGAATACGAGTATCGGCGGAGTGAAGTCTTGGCCTCCCTTTATAGCACCAATCCTGATACAATACTGGCATAAACAACATGTATTTCAGACTATAAGTAAGGGCAGTCTAGCCATGGAAAATGACCACTTCTACTCTACAGTGCTACTACCAGCAAGTAAACCATACAACATTTATTCGCATCACCTACCCTGCGGCGGATTTCTTCCAGCATGGCAACCACACTTATTAAAGAGCCTAAGGACTACCGGGTTATTTCGGCCGAGAAAAAAGAGCGACGCGAGAGCAAAATTCCTACGAAGTGGCTGCTCCCTAAAGAGAAATACCACGGGCTAACAAACTTCCTACGAGTGCCCTCGACTTGCGGAATCTTGACCGACGAAGAATGCATAATCACTTCTGACTTTGACGCCGCCGCGCTCCTGGAAAAGCTGAGAGACGGGGTCTACTCTGCTGAGCAAGTAACCGTTGCTTTCTGCAAAAGAGCAGCCATTGCCCAACAGCTGGTTCGTCGTCTCTCTGTGTAACGCTTAGCCAGACTCATGACAGCGCACTCATATTTGCAACAGACCAATTGCTTGACAGAAATATTCTTCGACAAGGCTATCGAGCGTGCTCGCCAACTCGACAAAGAACGACTCGAGAATCCCGGAAAGACTCTTCGTCCACTACACGGACTTCCCATCTCACTGAAGGATAGCTTTCAAATTTCCGGATATGACACGTCGACCGGCCTAGCTTGCTACGTCAATGAACCAGCAGAGAAAGACAGCGCAACGGCGGCGATGTTGTTGGATCTAGGGGCAGTGCTTTACTGCAAGACCAATCTCCCGCAAACGATCATGACAGGAGACAGCGACAACAACGTATTCGGCCGGACACTCAACCCTCGCAACACTGCGTTGACGGCGGGCGGAAGCACAGGTGGTGAGGGCGCCCTTCTTGCACTCCGAGGGAGTATTCTCGGTATCGGTACGGACATTGGCGGAAGTATTCGCGTCCCTTCGATCTGCAATGCTCTCTACGGGCTCAGACCGTCGGTAGGCTTGGTGCCTCATGGCGGCGTGAGAGACATCACAACTCCAGGGACTGACGGGGTGCGCTCATCTGCCGGACCTATGGCGACTTCGATCCGGGATGTTGCGCTTTTCCTCAAGACAATCATGCAGACGGAGACGTGGCGATACGATAGCACCGTCATTTCCGTACCATGGACGGATTTGGAGGCCAAGAAGAAGCTTCGAATCGGTCTTGTTTTGGACGACGGAATGTACACGCCTTCGCCACCGATTCGAAGAGGCCTCAGAAAAACCGCCGACCTTCTCCAAAAGAGTGACCGTGTTGAGATTGTTCCTCTTACTCTGCCAAACGTCGCAACCTACTACGGTGACATGGCTCAGTACTATATGCTACTAGGAAATGAAGTTGGTTTAACAGAGATTCCTTGCCTCAATCTCTACGGAAGGTTACTAACATGGTGATTTCCCATCTCTAGAACTATCTCGAGCTGTTTGCTCGTACGGGCGAGCCTCCAATCCCCTCTCTCACAGGATGTCAACTCCTGTCCATCCCGGGCACCGACTTACCCGGCTTCTTCAACCTCAACGTCCGCCGTCAGGCCGCAGCGCGAGACTATCTAAAGGTGTGGCTTGACAATGAAATTGACGCCATCTTGATGCCTCCGGCTGCGCATACTACGGTGCCTCACGATACGTGGTCCACAGTGTCCTACACTTGCCTGTGGAATTATCTTGACTACCCAGCAATTATTATTCCAGTTGACACGGTGAATGAGTCTGACGTCGTCGATCACATCAGCAATGCGAAGTACGGCACAGAAGACGCCAAAGTGTACAGTTTATGTACGTAGTTCTCTTGAAAGGGGTGTTGGTTGGAGTTGATACTGATCTCTTGCTATATGTAGACACGGGACCCGAGCTTTACAAAGACGCACCTATCGCCGTCCAACTTGTCGGATACCGCTATAGGGATGAAGCGCTGCTCAGCACGGCGCCCTTGTCGATGAAATCGTCAATGGCACAACATGAACTGGACTGGACGCTTTTGCCCAAGCGTGGGCATATTAGAACGTGCGACCGCACCAAAGAAATAGAGGAATGCACAGAGTTATTACGCTCCTTATGTTCTGTCTGCCCAAACCTTGGCTGGTTGAACATCTCGTCATAGTTTCTCACCTCTTGCACGTCGCACTTCCAATGCATTAGTAGGCTGGGAAACACTGGGCGAAGTATTGACTGTCTGCTAGATGCATATTGAAACAGGCTGCTCATATTCTTTAGCTTACAATTGAAAAGCAAGGGCGACTAAGAAAGGTGCTAAATAAATCTAGCTGTATTCTCATAACTAGTCAAGACTATGGGCAGATTTATGAAGCTAATGCTGGGAAAGCCTAGAAACCTTCATGGCCAAATACAAGAATGAAAGCTACAAATAAGATCAAGCTTCAACGCACTCCCTATCATCCATTAGGTCTGTTGTTGCATCTCAAAGAAACCAGTGCAGCATAAATTTCGAAGGGTAAACGCAACCAGCTTTCTCCTTATGCTTCCTCCAAAAGAACCTCCGAGGCCTTTTGGCTGATCATAAAGGTCGGCAAGACGGGAAACCCACCAGGAACTCTTGGGAAAACCGAAGCATCCACCACGCGAAGGCCATCAACCCCTTGGACCCTAAACTTGGAGTCGACACACGCCGATGGGTCACCGTCGGGACCGATTGCGCAGCTGCTCGAAGCGTGGTGTCCCCACGCCTCGTGCTTGATGCGTTGCTGAATTTCGTCGGACTTGTCGCTTGGAGGTTCGGTCATATTGATCGGTGCGTACGCCGTGTCCACACCGTTGAATATCTTGTTGGCTAGCTGAACTCCTTCAGCCAAAGCCGTCAGATCGTGGTCGCCACCTTGGCTGAAGTAGTTGAAGTTGATCTCGGGAGTGTCTGTAGGATCGCTGGAGCGAAGCTTCACCGTGCCGTTGCGGTTCTGGACTTGCATCTTGACAATGGACCACCACCACGTGTTAGAGGAAAGGCTCACGCGCGAGTAGCCAGGATAGTAACCACGGAAGCCGCCGTAACCGCCTCCAAAGAAGAAGAGATCGGTGTCTTCATTCTCGCTGACTGAGGACTTGTACAGCAACGCCATAGGAGCGCCACCGATACCGTAAGGCCCGTTGCCGTGGTGCTCCTGAAACTCTCTGAGGCACGGATCTCCAGGAGCCAAGAATGTGCAGTTCTGTAGGGGGTTTGTGAAGTCCTGCGATGCCCGCCCTTCGACGCCTGCTTCATAGTTCTCCTGGAGGTTCTCTCCGACGGCGGGCACATCGGCGACTACCGATATGTTGAACTGTTCCAACTCCTCCCTGGGGCCGACGCCGCTATTCTTCAGGATCTGAGGCGTGTTGAAAGCGCCTCCCGCCACGACAACCTCCTTGGATGCAAAGGCTTGTAAGGTGACGCTGACTTGCGTCCCGTCGTTCCGCGGATCCGCTTTGTAGAGACCTTGGCCAGCAAGAAATTCGACTCCGATGGCTCGGGGCTTGGTTCCGGACTTGTCAAACAGCACTCTGGAAGCCAAGGAGCTTGTTTTGATCGTGAGGGGAAACCTCTGAGATCCATCGTGATTTAGTTCATTGACAGTGTCCC
Organism: Stylonectria norvegica; assembly: GCA_014621405.1. Lineage (NCBI taxonomy): Eukaryota > Fungi > Ascomycota > Sordariomycetes > Hypocreales > Nectriaceae > Stylonectria > Stylonectria norvegica. The sequence continues at coordinate 22,439 of JAANBC010000099.1, read as the reverse complement.
GAAGATACGTCTGGCCGCTGCTTCTCCTCCTGTCGCCGTCCATGTGCATTGGTAAGATGTACATCCCATTTGATTCAAAGCGGCCTGTGTCCTGTCGATTCATGTCAACGTCCAGCAATTGCAAGATGTCAGCTTCGCTGGTCTTGTTGGCTTTTCCCAGGGTTGTCGCTGCCGATGTTGCGACATTCATAAAGCCATGTTCAGCGGGATAGCCCTCGAGTTTATTGCGGTTGGACTGTAGATCAGTTAGCCAAGTGCACGTTTATTGACAGATGGGTGTGTCCACTCACGCCTAGCCAGCCATCGAAGCCATGGCCTGGGGTTCCACGAGGAAGGTAGTGGTTTCGCTCGAGTTGTTCAAAATACTTCCTCATGTTCTGAGCTGACCAGCTATCATCTCCCGTGAGGTTTGCTATGTCATTCCAGGTATTGTCAGGAGGAAGCACGTTAATCATGGCATTATGGTTTGCACATCCACCAAGCGTCCCGGTTCGAGGATACAAGATACCCAGAGGCTCTGCTCCTGCGGGCGGGTCGACTCCAACGTAGTAGTCCCCGTTCTTAGTTTTCCAGCTGAACTTATCGTCCTTCTGGGCCTGTTCTGGATCTGCGTAATGATTCACGAAAAAGTCCCAAGACATTATTGGGTTTTCGGTCACCTCAGTAGCGCTGAAATGTAGTCAGTTGAATAGCCGCCAAGTGCGCAAAAGCAGGCGACACTTACAAAGGAGGTAACTGTTGCAGTAGGCTGTCGCCATTGTCCTCTCCGGCTTCTAAGAGCAACACCGAGTGACCTTTGCGAGCAAGATTGGCCCTGTACATTACAAGTCAGCACAGTCTCCTGAAACTTGAACGTCTTGCTTACGCCAACGGGCCTCCTCCAGGTCCAGATCCAATGATAACATATTCGTAGGTGTCATGAGCGCTGCTGGATTGGGCCAAAGTTTGCACTCCTAGGAAAACTAGAGCGACGATTGATTTTCGCAACATGATGGCACAAGATAAGAGCAGCTGAGAGTGTGAAGATGCGATCGATGCATGCTCGTGGTATCATGAGTCGCAACTCGTCACGCTTTATACACCATGTAGCCCTGCTCCAACGTACCCTAAGGATACGGGAGACAGAAGCTTAACGACCGTATAAGAGTCGCAAATATCACAAATGCCGAAGGGCGTTACCGGAAAACTGTTTCATTCAGTAGAATCCTACGCTTTCTTTGTAACATGCATGCAATTGTCACGATCAAGGGTGGCCCACAGCTCGGACAAACCATTCGGGAGTCGGTACTCCGTATTTTGACAAAGCAGCTTACATCATTGCCATTACCCCTGATAGAGGTTGGAGACTAGCGGCCGTGGGATGAACGCCCAGCGACCTTTCCTTTTGCCTACCTCGTAAGCCTAAAGTGCCGAGTCCGAATTCTTGGACAAAATGGGGGAATGTCTTCATCGTACGGAGTTAAAGACACTAAGCCCGGCATTCCCGGAAGTAACTGGTATTCGTATATAAGTCTGACTACCACTCGACTGATCGCTGGGTCTAATGAAGACTCTTCTTGAAAGTAGAAAGCACCAATCGAGGTATTATAGGTACGAATATTTGCACCATAACAAGTGCTAATTCCAGTCCAAAGAAGTCTCGATCCGCCCACTAAGCCAGTGGAAAGGCATATTGACTAGGCGATCTCGGGCAGTAAGTTGATTTGGTATTTTCCAAGTTTTAGGCTATTTTTCTATTTCTCTCCAGTGTGTTTCTAATATAGTAGCTCAAGTCTGGTTAGGACATTGCTCTAGTGTATCCAGGTCTCTGGCCTATACTAAATTAGGCCAGAATGAGTGTTTTCTATTCAAAAGATGGGTGTTTCCTAGGCCGGACGTATCTAGACTAATCCCCGGGACTAATTGCTATGACGTTCAACGCATGACGCTGTCAAGACACAAAAGAGAAGTTTAAGTACAGACACGTCTTGTGCGAAGAGTCGTATTCTCTCGGATCTGTCGTCTTGGAAAGCAGTCAGCCATTTCGCTATTAAATCGTTATAGTCATTGACTTTTGTTGATTCTTGTATTAATTGAGTGCCCGAGTCACTATTCAGACTCTTGCCTACTATAACGAATTTACCTGACGCCATTGAAAGAGTTGAGTTTAACTCGCTGCACCCTGCGCACTGCCCACTATGCCTGCTGCTTGGTTAGATATACACGGTCACTTCTTCGTCCCGAGGTCCGCGGCCGAGGACACAGCAATGGTTGAGGGCATGCGTGAAAACCATTTTCTCCTTTCGGAACCACCGCGATTCGATCCTGACAGGATGTTGGCTTACAATGACCGCGCGGGAGTATCGATGCAAATGCTTTCCCAAATCCCGCCAACGGTAGAACAATTGCGAATAGCCAACGACTATGGGCTCTCAATTGTCCACAGATATCCATCGAGGTTTGGGCTTCTGGCCGCATTGCCTACCGATATCCCAGATGAAGCGTTGGCGGAAGTCAGGAGGCTGAAAGACAAAGCGGCAATAGGAAGCATACTGCCTGACGGATTTGCCGTCACCACTGTTCGCAATGGAATAGGTTTGGGGGATCCGGTACTGCGATCTCTCTGGACAGAGTTAAACAAGCGGGAAGAAGTTGTCTTCGTCCATCCGAATGCCTATAAGAAAGGCGAAGACGGCCGCCCATCGGCACTTATTGACGTTGCATTTGATACCGCAAGAACGATCACCGACATGGTGTATAACCGCGTCTTTCTGGACTTCCCCCTTATCAAATGGGTCTTTGCGCATTGCGGAGGTGCCTTTCCAGCGCTGTCTGGTCGAGTGATCCTCCTTGGTGCAGAATCTTGGGTCCCCAATAAGTCAGGCGTCACCAAGAAGGACATACAAGAGCAGATTGGTCGCATCTATGTGGACACGGCCGCCACCGCGCAGACCGGCATGCATCCTGCGATTCAGATGGCCGGTATCAATCATATAGTATATGGTGCTGATTGTGGAGTTCCCTGCTCGACCGAAGCTACAATGGAGGAGAATCGAGAGTTTGTCAAAGCCATTGCCATGGATGAGACCGGAGACAGCGAATATGTGGGAAACCATGGATTTGACTTGTTTCCAGCTGCCAAAGCGAGGTCTTTGGGACAATCTTAGGGGAAAGGGAATGCATCTACCGCCTACCTTGTTTCTCCTCATCACACAATACACGCAGTGAGCGACCCAGAGTAAAGATTTTCATATTTCAATTCTAATAAGCAAGACCCATTGAAACCCCCATCTCTCATCTTCCCAATAGCTGAAAGGAATAAACCCCATACAGACACCACCGACCTGCTTCGCCCACTGACAATGAGCCACGTCTCGTGTAATGCGTCTACTAGGTGATCTCAGAACTGCCGTTCTGAGGGGTGATGCAGATGTCCGAGTTCCCCTCGTTTCCTTGGTGTATGAATTGACCTCGCATCACTACTTGCAGCTTCTGGCTGGTACTTCACAACTTGGCATATGCACTCCACGCCTGCTGTTTACATCCGCGAAAGATAGTTGAGAATCATGCAGTGGCGCTTGAACTGTAATACACTATCTTGCCCGTTATAGGAGATTGCTGTGACCATGGTATATGTAGTGTTGGCGTTAGACCTTCACTACCGATACACAAACTGCCTCACATCCCCGCAAGTTACACTATATGCCGTGTAATGCGTTCTCCGTAGCAATGTACCTGGATAGATCCTCATCAGATTTCTTTCTCCTGGGCTCTCTAGATTTCCCCTACAGTCCTGCAAGATTTTCTACTCTCTGCCAAACAAGGCGATGTGCAAGTCAGACTTGAAATCCGGTCCTACCCTTCGCCAATAACTCGATAACACTTCGGCTTCCAAGATTCAGCCATGGGCTTGTTCGCGAACATCCGCGGACCGTCGGGCGGCCCATCGGGGGGTGGTGTAACTGATGATCCTATATCCGGCAGATTGTACGGTCATCAGTTTTGTCCAAGACGTCATGTAAACTGATACTCAAAGATGCCACCTCTATGAGTAGGTAGTAGACGACCAAGAAATGTATATAGCCTACCAAAGCGCTGATCTGGTTGGGTCGTTGCTCGTATCCAGTGTGGGACTCTTGTTGATCTAGGAGGCAAAATGTAAACTGCATGCATCGGATATGCCACTCTGCATCTAAAAAGCGCCGCGCATGGTCACCGTCTGCAGTGGTATACTGCACAACCTCTCGGCTTTGACAGCGTGCGTAGATTATCGGTCATTATGAGACACCAAGAGCTTCATTGTAATAGCCATCTTGTGGAGTTACTGTTTGCCGAGACAAGAGAACACAGGTTGAGATGAATGAATCAACGACTATAAAAGCACGCTCGTTTCGTCTCATCATCAAGTTTTGCTCACCAGCATCGACCAGTCTACAATTCAGTCAAGCCATTTCCACTTTATCGCATCTATTACCAGATCAACAGCAGCTATTGTTCAAAATGAAGTTCTCCGCCATCGCCATTCTCGCTCTTGCTAATGGCATTTCTGCCATGCCACGCTCCAAGCAAGTAGTGGCTGGGAACGATATCACGTTAGTATATCCCCGACTTCATATTATCTGCACAATAGTCCACTTCTCTTGGCATTACCCTGCCCTAGTCTTCCCGCCTGATTTTGCAGTGCTGTGCAGAATTGCTCATCCCGTGTCTACGATGACAACGACTAGGCCATGGTTTACCTGGATTTCCGCTGATATATCACCAGTCTTCATATCGATGTTTCTAATGCCAGTTCGGATATTTGTTGGATGGTGTGCTATCCTGAAAAATTGCAATGTCCCGAAAGCTGGGTAAGTCTCAACTAAACCCAATTTGAGATCGAAGTACCTAACAGTGGCCGCAGCACCCCAAGCAGATGGCAAGTAACCTACTTACCTACCGCACTCAAGATTTTAAAAAACTGTAGTCTAACTGAGAGACACCAGGGCGAGTGCTGGACTTGCTGCCGAAGCACTCACAACGACCTCTGAAGGCGGAAAAGCAACGCTTTCACTCTGACGTAGAACTTGTCCAAAGTGGGTGAACAAATCATTTCTTTTTTGTAAGCTGCTGTTAACGTGACATGTTGCAGATCACAGTGAGCCGAAATGGAAAGAGAGGCTTTTCACGCCCTTGATGGCTCATGAGGACGGACGCGATGTTCTACAAGAGTTATGGTTCATCACAATAGCAATAGCAATTTGCCATAGCAACCTTAAATAAACCACACTCCTTCAACCTATCTCAATCATCTTCGACAATTGCATAGCTATCAGAATCAGAATTGCCATTCAACCTCGCAGTTCAGCAGCGATGGTGCCTTTTGTGATCTCCACGGCGTTGCCACCGAGATACAAGTTACTTATTTTCTTGGTCCCGTCCGCGTCTTTGGTTATGCCAACATCAACCACTATCGTGCTATCCCGTCCCATCTCCACACCTTGAGTGATCTCAAATCCAGGCGAGTCTTCATCTAGCACAGATAAGCTGAGATAGCCACACAATGCAGAAGCAGCGCTCCCTGTAGCGGGATCTTCTCGCCCCGGCCGCATCATTCTCGTCCTGATTTTGTGTAGTCTTCGTCCACCGATGACTTCGGTCCCGGTCCTAACGTAGTAGTAATGACGTGTGACCCAGCCACTTCGCCATCCCTCATCTAGCACCTCTGCCGAGACTGAGCTAGAGACGGGGATTTTTGCAGTTGCTAGTAGCTCGAGAGACGGCAGCTCGACGAGAATGAACGCCATGCCGTTGACGATGCTAAAAATTGGCGAGTCGAGCTCAGCCAGTTCAAGCTCGCCAATTGAGTCATCAAAGATTCGAGCAACGTCGTCTTTAGCGCGCTTTTGGTGTAATCTGACGTTGTGAGGCACTGCGAGTCGGGCAGATCCGTCGTCGAGAGCCTCGATGATGATGGGTCCGGCCTTGGAGAGGAGAGAGCTTACCCCTTGAGATCGCAGGAGAACAGCCGTACCCATTGTTGGATGACCGGCAAAGGGTAGCTCTGCTTCCGGGGTGAAGATGTCTATGCGGCGACTGGTGATCCCGGCATCTTCAACGTCGTGCACGAAGACAGTCTCGGAAAAGTTGAACTCCCTCGCAATGACTTGCTTCTGAGCCTGCGACAAGAGAGCAGAGTACGACGGTGGGACGATTACCACAGCAAGGGGATTGCCCTTGAAAGGTATCGTCGTGAATACATCCAGAGTAGTGAACGGCAGCTCCATTACGTCGAAAGTACGCCTGAATAAAACAGGGTGCTAGAATGCAAAGTCACAAATCGGTGAAGTGGTACAATGTTTGTAAGAAGTGAGAAGCGGAAAAATCTGGGTAGTTGCTTCGACCTTGAGTCAAGCTTGAGTCATCCATGAGCTATTTTGAACCGGGGTTTGGGCGTTGGCCGCAAGGGCGCCAAGTACAGCACGAGAACTAACCTAGACAGGATGCATCACGTACATCGGGTATTATCAATTCGCCATTTGAACATCACTGACATTGAATTTGGGAGAAAAAAACAGCAAGAATATCCCAGAATTGCTGTCTCTATAGGTGAATTAAATGATTGTTGTATCAGTAAATCTTTACTGGTATGTACCTATACGCAGCTTTCGAACATTACATCTTAATAGCAGGCTCGATGGGTGGGGTATCATCGAGAAGCTAGTCCAAATCCACTCAACCCGCCATCATGCGTGCGGGAATTCTCCCCCATTCACACTCCAAATAAAGGTTCCAATAGGTCGGTTCCTGCGCTTGAACTCACCAAGATGGCCGAGACGCTGGCGAGTTCTTCACTTCCGACCCTAGAAGCTTACTTACAATCTCTCAAAACATCCGACGCATACTCATCGCTCCTTGATTCCGTGCTTCCGAGCCTACTCAGTGCCATCTCGGATATTGGAAAAGCTCTCAAGACCTCCCAAGAAATCGCCTTGGTCGGCACCTCAAACGTCTTTGGCGATGAGCAGTTGAACGTGGATGTCTTGGCCGAGAACATCGTCCGAGAAGCCATTGCAAAATGCCCCACGATAGTTACCGGCAGCAGCGAGGAGGATCCCGTTGAACGTCCGAGCAGGCCTGGCGAGCAACCCACAGTCTCGCAGTCAGACCAACAGCAATACACAATTGCGTTCGATCCCTTGGACGGAAGCTCTATCATTGCCTCCAACTGGACTGTTGGCACAATCATTGGCATCTGGGAGGGAATCTCGGCGCTGGGCCAGTCGCCCGCAGAGAAACAGATTGCCGCCATTCTCGGTGTCCTGGGCCCACGAACCACTGCAATTGTTGCACTACGCATTCCTGGCGATGCTCCAGCCTGTTTCGAGGTTGGAATAGGTGATGGCGGAATATCCACCCACTCGATTGTTCGTTCAAGTGTCCAACTTGCCAAACCGCCGTTCAAGACGCGCTACTTTGCGCCCGCCAACCTGCGTGCCGCTGCAGACGACAGTCGATACCTGAACCTAGTCAACCATTTCATCCGAGAAAAGTACACACTCAGATATTCCGGAGGCTTGGTTCCTGATGTCGTGCACGCTCTCGTCAAAGGAAATGGTGTGTATATCTCCCCAGTCACAGGGTCAAGTAAGGCCAAGCTTCGGCGGCTGTACGAACTTTACCCGGTCGCCCTGATTATTGAGTGTGCGGGTGGTCGAGCAGTCGATCCCACCGATGGTCAGAGGATACTTGAGAGGGTGTTGCAGCATTGTGATGAGAGAGCAGGGTTGCTTTGCGGAACTGCAGAGGAAGTAGAAGTCGCCAAGACAGCTTTGCTGGAGTGAAGTCGCCCCCAGGGTCATCTAGGTTACTACCACATGGGTATTTACTAGAGTCAAGGTTTTTGCGCAGAGTCCTAGTATAACACTTTCTTTACTACGACGCTTCAAGCGTTTAGTCTCTATGTTTAACGTTCCAGACGCCGGTGCTCCCGCATCTAGCATTTCACACGAACGTCCAGCCACTTTTGAGGATGTTTTCTACTAAGAGAACGTCGGAAGAAATGCGGTTTCGATGACTAGCAAGTTCGTTCCTATAGTTACTCATTAGCCAGAAACTCTCTCAACTGCCAACTGTCCATATCTTTGACAAAAAGAGTGATGAAACCTCAAGATAGGATTCGTCATACGTTAGACTTGGAGATACCGATGGGCCCCGCCGCGTGGTTCATCCACAAGTTGGATAGTAGACGTCTAGGTTGTAGTATGCATGCACTTTCGGAGAATAGGTACGTATCTAGAAGTCTGAGATCCCACGTGGCGCTGTCACCATGCACACTAGGATGGTGACATCTAGCCCTGGCTCCCGGTCGGTCGATTAGGACAGCGTTCGTACTTGACTAGGTTACAAATACACTCTGTTTGATAGGTCTCCCAACGACCTTCCCGCAGTCCTACATTGGCCAGCATTAAGTAGGTAAATCGTCGGTAAACGGGATGCACCCCGAAGTCAAAGACGATGTGCTTGGAGGCGTTGGCTGTCAAGCCGCAATTTGGCGCCAGATAATGTCATCTTGAGTAGTATCATACCCTAGGCTCTCGTCTGAAGGTTTCCGCCAAGGGTCCGCTGTTCTTCCGCACAGTATTCATTGCGTAGTTGGGTATGTCGTGTATGATAAACCTCATGGTCGTCCCTAGTTCTTCCTAGACCAAGGGTCTCCACGGTAAATGGTTTCAAAATACTGTGCCTCATTCATCTTGCACCGAGTCACTAATTCATTGCAAGGAAGGCATCTCTATTGTTGCGTAGCTAGTCTAATGTACTGATGCGGACATGGCCTTGGCCGCTTTGTTTTTACCTCATGGGATATTGATAACCCATTGGTGACTACATTCATGTAGTGGCTCACTGGCAGTCTTAATAACAATATTATGAGACCGCCTTCTCCGCAGGTCTCATCAACAGTGTTGGCTCTTTGGGATCAACGATTGGGTTTGTTGTGTCGTTTGTTGTGTCGGGTATGAAGTTCAACTACAGTAGCACTTGTGCCCTCAATCTTGAGCATTCTGGATGAATGATCAGGAAGGACGATCACTTCACCAAGGCTAATAAAAGTAGCCTGTATCTTTGTATTTCACCATGAGTCTGACACGTTTCCAGTTGCCAAGCTGGGAGCGTTTATTACGTTGCTCACGCGGCGGGGTCAGGTGATTCCGACCTCTCGCACTAAATAAATGTACCCACGATAAGCTCACTTCAAACGTGAATCAGTCATTGCACAACCTACACTTTACGAAAGGCGTCGCCCATAGCCCTCCAAGCATCTAGAACTGTTGGTAAAAATAGCTGGCTCGTGAACCGTCGCTGGGGATATCTGCAGCGCAACTCTCTTATCGTGTGTTAGCACTTAGCAGAGCCGCAAGATTACGTCCCATGTCCCCGGCTCCCGGAATTTCGCGACGTCGTCTCAGGCTCGGGTAGCCTCGCAATATGGATCGAGAAGCTGAGCAAGAAGTCGGAGAATCTTTAAGCACAAAGATGGCAACACAGCATCGCTCGGCGTCTTTCAACATGAGAGCCGTTCTTGGTCTTCTTCTGCTCGTAAATCTCGCCATGAGTCTTTATCAGCTTCCACTGAATCGGGTCATCGAGAGACGCTTATGTCAAGAATACTGGAGGACTACAGACCCATCAAAATTGCAACCTGGTGGTGGAATGGAAGAGAAGCTTTGCAAGATTGACTCTATTCAGGGCAGCTTGGGTCGAATACAAGGAGTGATGGAAACAACATGGATTGTCGGTGGTAAGCTTCTACTGTTGCGTCGGGAGAGGATTGCCATCTAACCACCTGTAGACTTTATCATGACTATTCCACTGAGTTTTCTCGCGGAAAGCTGGGGTCGTCGTGCAGTTCTTGGTCTCAATCTGGTCTCCAGGCTGTTCATGCTGTCCTGGGCCATTGTCGTTGGTTATTTCGATGAGCTGTTCCCGACCAAGGCCATCGTAGTTGGGCCTATACTATCTGTTCTTGGCGGTGATTGTGTCTTCAACTCCATTACCTACTCGCTGGCCTCCAGTCTGACAGATGACCCCGTCACGAGGGCCACCTATTTTGGTTTCATGAGCTCTACCTCGTATGTCGTTGCCTTGCTCGGGCCCGCTTTGGCATCCGCTACAATGACAGTCTCCCTCTGGTTGCCATTTTGGACCGGGATAATTCTTCTCTTGGTGGCTGTCCCGACCATACTCTTGCTACCGTCAACTAGCCATACCGTTGTCGACGATCTCTCGTCAGGAGAGGGCCAGTCAGAGCCTCTCTTATCATCTCCATTGCTCAAAGCACGCGAGCCGCAGCCCTCCCTATCTCGTGCAACCACTCGACGGCTCCGGACTCTTCGCACAGTCGTCACGAGCCATCCTCGGAACTTCTCACTCCTACTCATCACCTTCTTACTCACCTCTCTCGCAAGTTCGGATACAAAGCTCCTCGTCCAATACATCTCTAAACGATACAACTGGACATTTGCCTCGGCCGGCTATTTGCTCTCCGGTAAAGCCATTGTCAACTTCACGCTCCTCAGTGTCATCGTCCCTAGATTCCTTCGCTCGAACCGGAACTCTCACGGGGCGGATCTTGGAAATCAGGGCGCCGATAGAGCGAACATCCGCTATGCTAACTACTGCCTCATCATCTCTGTACTTGGGGCGCTGGGCATTGCAGTCGCTGTCGAGATGTGGGTTCTGGTTCCGTCACTGCTACTTTATGCCCTCGGATCTGCGTTACCCGTCTTTACCCTATCCCTTCTGAAGTCACCTGCAATATGCCCGGAGCAAAAGCCCATGCACGATCATCAACAACCTACGTTCAACTTTGAGAGCCACATTTTCCCTATTGTCATGCTAGTTAAGACCGTCGGCTCCCTGCTTGGCGCGCCTACGATGGCGGCTTTGTGGGTTCGTGGTATAAGCGTTGGCGGTGTAGCCCTTGGGATGCCATTCTTTGTTAGTGCCGCTTGCTACTTGATAGCCGCAGGTGTATTCTCAAGCATCAAACTGGACTAGGAGGTAACAACCTTTTCGGGTCTGAGGCTGGAAATCAGGTCTATCGTTCGCCACTTATCCGTGCAAATATTATGACAGAGTTGTTCTTTCACGACGCGCACCAACACAGGAGCTGGTCTTCCATCATACAGCGTCTGGAATGAGCCTTGTATTGTTTGCACTCGAAAATGGCAGTGAACAGAACAGCTACTTTCACAGCTACAGGGCAGCAAGCGGCGCTAGTCATAGAAACAAGAATGCTTCGTAAGGCGGTGGGCCGAGGCTCAAAGCGAGGCAAAGGCATGAAGAGACGACGAGATCTGAATATGCAAGTAGTAAACGTCCAGATGTCGATCCCGCTTCCTTCGCTCCGCTCGATGAAGATGCCAGGTAAATGTCTGAGCTAGCATGAGGGATGGGCCGATGCAAGCGCATTAGCAAATTGGAAGTGTTGAACATGTTGATCAATGTCTCGACTGGTCGGCGGAATTGAATGAGAAGTCTTACTTTGCGAAATACGTTTGGGTGACGTCTGTCCTTGATATAGGTTTGCCTGCAGTCTTTCTTCTTTAGTGAAGTAATTACACATCAATCGATAGTTGCGTTTGTTAGCCGCGGACCGTCTACTTGGACGTCCCATCATCATCTTAGTTGTCTCGGGAAAGCGTCCGTGTTGATTCACAACAACGAGGCAGTCGGGGGGTTACGCTAGAGACTAGCTTCCCATCGATTCTCCCAAGGTTCAATCTAGTCCGTCGCATCTCGGAGTAAGCGCTCTAGCGGAAGGGCCAATGATGCTCCGCAACGTTGACGAAGGCGGCAGCCGTTTGATCTCGTATTCCCAAGGCCAGAAATATGGCTGCCCTGCTGGAGCGAAGGAAGAGAGCCACCTGGAACATGGTGGCGGCAGGCTTGCCTTAGTGTTTCGATAGTGTCTTCTATCCCCGCATCTTGAGGCCGCCTCTACTCAGGGGCCATTTGTTGGTAAGTGGCTTTCGAATATGTCTTCAGCTGAAGCCACGGCCCTGAGCCACGCCGTGTCCCACCGTACCGGTTTTCCGGATTACCGGATTGACCGGTCCGCAAGCTAGAAGAGGAAGACGTACCGGGCGACCCTGGTACCCTTGAAGCCGAACAAGATTCCTCTCCTGCAGGCTGGTCGATGTCGTGTACAGTTGAGAGCCTCCCACTCACGCATTGCAGGTCTGACGTGCGTATTGATCATTGATGGCTGTACCCCGCGCCAACACGAAATTCATTGACGAGCTGAATGCCAATAAATGCCGATCCTCAGCTCTTCATGGATGGCCCTGCTCCGTATACTGGCGGCAAAGACGACGAAGCCTCGATTCTGAGCGTTAGGCGCTAATGTTGCTCAACTATTTCTGTCACCTAAACCGCCGGGCTCCGAAAATATCCATGTCTAAATCTAGAAGCACGGTTGGTGCTCAGGGGTAAAGTGGCGCCGAAATTACGAGACGCCGCTGTGCCCGAATAAGCATCAATCTCTAGGCCACCGTAGCCACTAAAGCAGATTGTGTGGCAATAGTCAGAGCTGCCGCGGCATTGTTTGCCTTCTCTTGCCAAGCAGACAGGAAGAACGGCAACGTGTGTTAAGCTGTATGCGGCTTAGATGAGCTGGCGGCGGTTGAGAAGCGCTTGTCTTAGAATATTCCCGAAATAACGTCCTGCCGTATTCTCTTGGAGCGCCAATGGCTAACCATCTCGGGCTGGGAGCTGCGGTGAGTGTCCGATGACCTTGGTGATATAACTCCCGCGCCCCTCTGTCCCACGCTTGTCTTTGAGACTGTCCCCTCAGAAGCTCTGTATTTGTCTACGAAAAGAGATACAAGGTTGACAAGATGCTCTTTTCATCGACCATCGTCGCCTGGGCGCTATGTGCAGTATCAGTTGTGACTGCACAGACACCTTATCCTATCAATGGAGTCAAGGTCGGTTCGACAAATGGGGGGGCTCCGTTGAGAAAGAACATCAACGATCTCCAGGCTGCTGGCGGCCCTCAATGGGATTTGTATCTTCGATCCCTGGCTCGGATGTACAAGCTGGACCCTACAGATGAACTGTCTTTCTTCCAGATAGCAGGTAAGACAACACATCAACTGGAACTCCGTTCAAAGTGTCACGATTCATCCAACTTACATCTACTAGGCATTCACGGCAAGCCATATGTTCAGTGGAACAGTGCTGGGCCAAGGAAGGTTGGCAACAACGACTGGAATGGTTACTGCCCGCATGGTGTATGTACTATCGAAGCTTGAGCGTTTGTATTAGATGACGCTGACCAGAGACTTAGGAGGACTTGTTTCTGCCATGGCATAGGCCTTACGTCCTGCTTTTCGAGGTACGTTCTCAAGCTAGCTTCACCCCCAAAACATCAGTCGTCTAACAAGCCCCCTTAGGAGCGACTAGTTGCAATTGCAGTTGCAATGGCTGCTGAGTACCCGTCTGCATATCGCGCTCAGTACCTTGCAGCGGCGCAGACTCTGCGAGCACCTTTCTGGGACTGGGCATCTACGCCAGCTGTCCCGCCGGCCACAGTTCCCAGTAAGATGAGCGTCAAGGTCCCGAAGGGTACCACTGGCCTCCAGACTATTCAGATTGACAACCCACTGTACACCTTCAAGTTCCCAAAGTCAGCACTGAGCGGGCAATTTGGCACTTTTGACCAGCAGAACCGGGCGCAGATTTACAGGTGCACAAGTCCTCAGAGTTACCCCAGTTCGGCTAACGGGCTGCTCGCCAAAGAGTCTTACAAGCAGTGGGTCGTGAGTACAAATCTTGCTTGAGTATATCTTTCGTTGCATTCTAACATATTTAAACAGTACGATGCCTTTACCTACTCAACTACCTTCAAGCAGTTTGCTTCGACTGCTAGTTCCGGCGTCAGCTTGGAGCAGATTCACAATGCAGTCCACTGGGATGGTGCATGTGGTGGTCAATTCCTGGATGCCGATTTTGCAGCATATGATCCCTTGTTGTGAGTATACTCCTTCGAACAACACGTCCTGACACTAACAATGATCAAGCATGATGCACCACTGCAACGTTGATCGACTTTGGACTTACTGGCAGTTCATCCGACCTACTGAATCTCTCTTCACGGGTTCTTACGCTGGAGGATCCAGATACTCGACTCCTGACGGCACTTCCATCAACACTGGCTCTCCACTCTCCCCCTTCTTCTCTGCCCCCGGCAAGCTCCACACTCCTACGTCAGTAGTTAGCATCAAGCCCTTTGGATACACCTACCAAGGCCTTGAATACTGGAAGAAGTCCGCCGCGCAGCTGAAGACGGATGCCACTGCCCTGATCAACCAGCTCTACGCCACTAATAACCTCAAACCCCAGAACTCAAGGCGCGACAACGAGGATCCAAACAACCAGACTCGTTACTTCGTGCAAGTTCAGGTCAATGTGGAAGAGCTGGAGCGCCCGGCCGCGGTCACTCTCTCTATCGACAACAACAGCGTTGGAAGACTTATCGTGCTCAAGCAGCCGCAAACTGGTCTCGTCAACGGAGAATTCGCCCTTGACACTGTCACGAACGCTATTGAGCTGACAGCAGACTCGACGCAAGATGTTGTGAACGCGGTTCTGGCCCGATTGCGCGTGGAGATCTCCAAGCACGACGGAACCATTATCCCGCTCACCTCAGTTCCGAGCCTGAAGCTTCAGCTAACGAATGTAAACGTCATTCCTCCCGAGACAGACAAGGACCTCCCCGTATACACGGATCCTCACAAGCAGACCGCACCAAAGAAGCAGAAGAACCCGCCAAGGACGTGATAGGTGAACTTGGACAGGGGTACGGGGTTGCCTTGAGTGCATTTCAGTTCTTTGGCATATCAGGCATAGGGCTTACTCATTATTAATTCCCATTGTTCATCTTACATCAATTAAGCAATATCAGTAGTAAAACTACCCTCTCGAACCACTCCTTGAAACATTGTTTGTGGCTTGTACAAAGTACGGCACTTGTTTAAACTTTGAATCAAGACAATATCCGCATTGTGCTTGGCGTCAATTATGCAACCACCACGGCAGCCACTCCGTGAATGAATGGAAGAGATCAGCCTCACAAGTAAGCTTACCTGTTAGGCCGAGTCCATGGCTTTTTACGCCGTTGAAATCCGCTTGGAGTGAACGGTAGCGAGCTGGAGAAAGCCACGCCAAGTAGGGAATCACTTAACTGATGCAGCTTATGATGCTTCATGACTAAATTGAATTGGTAACGAGTTGCCACGTTTGTTGGCTGTTGGTTATGTCTTGTTCAAGATCTACTGCGTCAGGGTGGGTCGCGTACCTACACCCTCCGAGTCGGTAGGTTGACGAAGCCACACCGTACCATTAACTAACAGCTCATCAGCCCAATGTGAGCATAGTCGCAGTTTCAGTCGACTTTCTGCTGCAAGAGCACGTAGTTGATGTATAGTTGTCATGCTAGCCGTTTCACTCTACGTGACGTAAGAGTTGTGTACGTGGCCGTTGAGTCTAGCAATCCAGAGGTTCTGAGACAATGGCGCTAAGGCGCCACGAGATGCACCGTTGCGAGGTGCTTTAGTATACGAGAAGTTTCATGCGAAGGATTGGTAGCTAGTTTTGAAAAGACTTTACATGCACAGCAAAAGAAAGCTAAAGCACCACCTCCGGATGTCGGGCGAGGGGCCGGCAACCAACCGACCCGTACTTAAGGTGTGCCACCCTTGCTTGGAATAACATGTGTGGTCGCACAGCAGCTAAAGTTGCCAACACTCAAGCCTCATGGTTGCCGAGTCCTGAATCAGCCTACTAAAATAACCTTAAAGAAACTTGATTGTTTAAGCTGATTTATGTAGAGTGGTGCCCGAAAATAGCACACAACTATACCCGAAAACAGAGACGAATCTGATCTGTTTCCCAAATGCTATTCTTGGGTTTCCACCTGACCCTGATACTGTCACGGGCTGTCACAGTTGAAGTGTCTCAGTTAACAGAAATACGGTGCTACTGAATTAAAGAGTAAGTGAGCTTGTTCTCGTATAGTTTATATATATCAATTGGAGTTTCATTGGATCCTCGAAGAGCCCCCTCGACAATTTGCAGAGGCTGTTTGAGCATAACTCGGTCCATCCTTGCAGGTTGCTCCAAATCGCCTAAATTGCCATGCCTTAAGTCCGGCCACAAAGTTCCAGCATTGCTGCTGCACGAAGTAGATTCTTGCATTTTGCTAAATCTGGATTGTCCAACCGTTTATTGCTATCCTAATTCGGGTTTCCCCTCACGCACCTCGGTTCTTGTTAGGTAAACTAATACCACCGTGACGAAATAACAGCAAGTATTGCCATCAGTTGCTGCATGAGGGCGTTATACTTTGTTTCCTGGATTCTGAGGTAGAGCCTGATCCGTCATGTCTCGTCATGTATTGCCCTTTGGGTTAAGTTGAACCAATGCTTGAACCGTAAGGAGAATCGTGGCCTCGGGGGCTGGCCTTCCCGCTTCAACCCCTCTCTGCAACAAGGAATTTGCTAGTAACCGGCATTGGAATGGGCCACTTGGACCAATGCTTCGTGAAGGCTGCGTTGTGAAGAGACCTCTAGTGGATTCAGCTTCAGGTCTGGACTTCGGAATGGCAGCCAGTTGTTCAAAAAAGCTCGTATTCCGGTGTGAGGCTTCTGGTGTTGCCTCAGGGCTGCGAATGAGAATTGTCAGCAACGCCTTCTCCTCAATATTGAATCACTCAGCTGAAGCGTGCATGTCTTAGCACTTGCTGTAGATTCTCAGGTGTGGCAATCTCTTCCCAATTTAGTAATAAACTGAGTTCAATGGATGGGAGAAGGCTTTTGATAGTAGCCACGACGGCGTACATGTCCGGGGAAACCGGCACTTCAGGATCGGGCCTCAACTCTGGCTACTGTTAGTGACAACTGCCGTTCTATTCCGTTAATATCACATGGAGAGGGGTAGTCTACACCGGTGTCCGACCAGAACGGAGTAGTTTATTCTTTTCTGCGGGGAAGGGTAATGGAGGTTCTTCAGTCCCCAGCAGTTGATCCATATGATCGTAGACTAGATTTGTCTTCACCTCGGTATCTATCCACCATATCTTTGAAGTCTATATAACTCTCCCCCGTCGCCTCCTATTTCTTTTTTCAAGTCTCAACACCAACAAGACACCGAGTTCTTCTTCATATTCTCCTCAAGGTCTTCTTGGTCTGCAAAGACTTTCGTTCTCCTGTTCAACCACCAACTTCTTCCGGGCCCTCTACAGAGGATCACTCGCTGCCATGCTTCTCAACCACCTCTTTCTCAACGCCATTTTGGCTTTGACATCTGTCGCTGCTTTGCCTAGCCCTGAAAAACATCACGAAGTTGAAGCTAGAGACGGCGATAGTGATCACTCGCGACACCTAGTTGGTCGTGGCGGCTACGGCTGCAGCGCTGATGCTTCTTGGGATGCTAAGAACAAGAAATGTGTCTGCAAGAAAGAAGGCATGGTGTACGACGAAGGCTCCAAGAAATGTTCCTGCCCATCCGACAAGTACTGGAGTGATCAAGACCAGGAGTGTTGCACCGACTGTGGCAAAGATGCCGCCTGGGACTGGGACAAGTGCGTTTGCAAGAACGACGGTCAGGAGTACGATGCAAAGTCCAAGACATGCCACTGCCCAGGTGGAAAGACTTGGGATGGAAAGAAGTGTGTCAACGACTGTGGCAAAGACGCTTCTTGGAGTTACGACAAGTGTGTCTGCAAGAACGTAGGCCAAGTCTACGATACTTACTCCAAGACATGCCACTGCCCCAAGGGACAGACGTGGGATGGCAAGAAATGCGCCGAAGACTGCGGCAACGATGCCGTTTCCAACTACGGCAAATGCGAGTGCAAGAAGAAGGGCGAAGTATACGACTCAAAGACCAAGACTTGCAACTGTCCCGAAGGTCAGCAGTGGACCGGCTACGGCTGTGAAGCAATCTGCGGCAAGGACTCTGATTATGATGCCAAGTCTAAGNCTTGTGTCTGCAAGAAGAAGGGCGAGGTATACGACACAAAGAGCAAAACATGCAACTGTCCCGAAGGCCAGAAATGGACCGGCTACGGCTGTGAAACGATTTGCGGCAAAGACTCCGAGTATGATAGTCACCAGAAAGCCTGCGTTTGCAAGAAGAAGGGCCAAGTCTACGACAACTACTCCAAGACCTGTAGCTGCCCCAAGGGCCAGCAATGGACAGGCTACGGATGTGAGGCTATCTGCGGCAAGGATTCCGACTATGACGATCATTCTAAGACCTGTGTTTGCAAGAAGAAGGGTGAGGTCTACGACACAAAGTCCAAGACTTGCAACTGCCCTCCGGGTCAGAAATGGACAGGTTATGGCTGTGAGGTCATCTGCGGCAAGGACGCAGACTACGATGAGCATTCCAAGGCTTGCGTCTGCAAAAAGAAGGGCGAGGTTTATGACACTTACTCCAAGACTTGCGATTGCCCCAAGGGTCACCAATGGACAGGTTATGGATGCGAACCATTGTGTGGCAAGGATTCAGACTACGATGAACATTCCAAGACCTGCATCTGCAAGAAGAAGGGCGAGGTTTACGATACAAAGTCTAAGACCTGCAGCTGCCCTGAGGGACAGAAGTGGACTGGCTACGGTTGCGAGCCTGTGTGCGGCAAAGATGCATCCTACGATAGGCATTCCAAGGCTTGTGTGTGCAAGAAGAAGGGCGAGGTTTATGACACTTACTCTAAGACTTGCGCCTGCCCCAAGGGACAGAAGTGGACTGGCTACGGATGTCAGCCTGTGTGTGGTAAGGACTCATACTACGACAGCAAGCAGAAGGCCTGTGTGTGCAACAAGAAGGGACAGGTTTACGATACGAAGTCGTCCACTTGCGCTTGCCCCAGTGGTCAGAAATGGACTGGCTACGGTTGCCAGGCTGACTGTGGTAAAGATGCGGACTGGAAGACAGACAAGTGTGTCTGCAGAGTCCAATATCAGGAGTACAACAAGGACACCAAGCAGTGCAAGTGTAAGGGCGGCATGGAGTGGGACACCTACAAGCGTGTTTGCAAGTGCCCCTACGGCAAGAAACTTGACCAGTACTCTGGAACTTGCAAGCCTAGCTACTGAGAAGTGGTTGTTCGTGGAGGAGGCCGGAGGTAACTATGAGCCCGGTGGTTGAAGGGGCTTTCTCTTCTTAGCGAGCACCCGTCTCTGGGGCACGCGAACCACTGTCATTTGCTTATTTACTACCACTTTTTTTTTTGTATTTAACTTTTTACCCGGCTGTTTGGTTGTGCTGCGAGATGGGGGGCTGGGAGAGTTGGATGAGCGTGAAAGAGGTTTTCCAAGATTTCTTTGTATGACTCTCTACATTCTTGCCGCGCACTGGCTTTGCCCATCTGTAGTGCTAGCCTACTTTAATACCATGTCCTATCAATCGCAATCTCTCTCGATCTCCTAAGTCCTCTTTGGCGCTCTTCGTAGACTTTGCCTTGTCTCACGCAGGGAACGATGGCAAGTTCGTTACATATTACTTTGTAGACTTGTACAGGCTAGAACAATTCCAACTTCTATGTATGCTGGGTTTCAACCCTGAAGTGTGAGAGACCAAGTCTCATCATATTATTCTCTTAGAGTTAGAAACTGAACTAAATCTTCAGAAGATGTTTATCACTCTATGGAATAATGATTTGTGCGAATCCTTCTTAGAGATCTCTGATTCCATAATCTCACGTTCCTGGCGAATCGCTTCGAACTCGCTTCGAAAGTCAATCTGAGAGAGTGGTATCACCTTAGACCTCAAGAAGAACTTAAAGAAGATATATAGGACTGTGGGTTTTCTTGTTAGTTGCCTGACAAGATAATGGTTTCTGGTGGAATTCGACACGCACCTGCAAAAATAGCAATATTGAGATAACAAGTCAAGAAGTCTGAAGAAGTCCAGTGACCCTTGACAAAGACATCATATCCTAAGTCGCGTTAGAAAGAGGGGACGCTCTCTTAATCGCCTGTGATGGCAAAATGCAACTTACCGGAAAATATAATGACCAGCGATACAGCGATGAGCGTGGCCCATGCCGTGTATGGTTGGAGAGGGCTTCTATACGGGAGATCTATGCCACGGTTAAATTTCGAATGTTTTCAATAGTGCCAAGCAGAGAATTGTCCTCACCCTTTCGATCGTAGCCTTGTGCTTTTAATCCAGCGAAGAATCTCAAGTAAGTGATCTCGATGACAACCCAACCAATCAGTCCAGCGACGGTGGTGATGTTTACAAACCAGAAGAACACAGTGGAGGTATTGTTCCCAACGGTGAGGTAAACAAGCGGCAGCAAGATGCAGGTTACTCCGATAGCATAGTGAGGGCTGCCGAATCGGTTGCAGCGAAGCAAAAATCTGGGAGCATGGCCATCGCAACTAAGACCGTAAAGCGTTCTTGAGGCGAGGAAGACGCAAGCTGATCCGCTGCTGATCGCCGAGGTACAAACAACAGCATTGATGATGGAGGGCACAACAGAAACGCCAGCGCGCTGGAATGCGATAACAAAGGGGGATTGTTGGGCAGTGCCAGTAGACAGCGCTAGCGATGGGTCATTATATGGCCTATTTCATCCAGATTAGAGTCTACCATTGATCAGAGAATCGAAGACACTTACACAATCATACCAACGATCAAGGTACTGAGGACGTAAAACACTAAGACACGGTAGAAGGTTTTCTTTGTTGCAGCGGGGACTGTCTTTCGAGGGTTGCGCGTTTCAGACCCTGACATTGCCACAACTTGAACATTGCCGTAGCTGAAAGCAGCAGATATCAATACCTTCCAAAAAGCAAGGAAGTTTCCAGCTGAACCCGTCTTGATGTAGGCGTTGAAAGCGCCAGGATCGCGCCAATAATGGAAACCTAGACGTTCATGGTTGGGGCCGCCACCGAGATTTATGACGAGCCCACCGATTATGAGCCCCAAGATGAGCATGATCTTTAGAGATGCAAAAATGACTTCCGACTGATTTTGTATGTTAGACATATGAGCCGAGTCACAAGAGTGGAAACCGAGTTTCGAGGGAACGACATACCTCTCCGTACAATCGAACTCCGCAAAGATTCAGGGCTACGATGACAACCAAAAAGACGGTGATCCAAACACCCGGATTGATCGAAGTATTCCAGAACTGGACGACAGTAGCGGCGGCACTGAGCTCAGCAGGAACGGAGATGGACATAGTGTACCCTTGTTACAGTCAGCTCTTCGGTGCGCTATCGACTTCGTCTCTGACTTCAAATTCGGCAGGGTTTGACTAACAGAAGTTCCAGCCAGCAGCTGCACCAAGTGCGGGCTCGACAAACATGGTTGCATGCCGAATGAAGCCTCCAGTCTGGGGGAAGAATGCTGTAATTTCTCCAGTTGTGTACGCAACACCAGCCGTCACCAAGCCCATCAGGATGTATGCCAGGAGCGCGCCAGCAGGTCCAGCAGTAGCAATAACCTTGCCAGACCCGAGAAACAGGCCAGTTCCCTGGAGAGACAGTTTAGCTGGGTGGTTCCAAAGTTATCAAGAGGGTTGAGGGTTGAAACTCACGATCATTCCTGCAAGGGCAATCATGTTGATATGCCGGGCGTGCATGTCTCGCTTGAGACCGTGTGTTTGCACGAACTCGCCATTTTCTTCGTCGCGGGAGTCGTTATCCCGAGCTTTACTGGAGTCGACCATCTCTTTCTCGTCTCTGTCCATGGTCTATGTTATGGCTTGGCCCCGCCTGTGAGTGATTGGGTTTTAAAGATGTTCTGAATGCCGGCCAAAACTGTCTTTGATGCAGACGTTTGGCGCAGGAAAAGATGGAGTTTTATAAAGTTGACGTTTCTTCCTACCGATGATATATCCTTATGATCTTCTCAACTGTTAGCTCCGCCCACAGGTACCTTATCGTTGATCGATTCGTTTAGTTTTCATGTTTGCCCGTTTCCTGCCACGCTGCTATGCTGCGGAAGTTCGGATGCTCAGTCTAGATACGGTCGAAACCCTGTTTGAATGCCGGTGCGGCATATTAAAGCGCTTAGACGCCGGTCTTATTATAAGTTAAGCGGGCGCTCGCTAGTTATTATTGTTATTATTATATTATTTAACGCTGGTTACATCCTGTTAAAACTAAAGATGCTTTATTTAAGTTACATAAGGCATTTTCCAGTTTATATAAGTGCCTTACTATACTTTATATATATTATTCTTAAAAAACTCTAATTTTTACCCCTAATATTATAGACTTATTATATAAGACTTCTTTAATTATTTTAGAATGCCTTTTAGTATTATATATAATAGTTTTATTTTAATATACTCTCTTAGATTTTATCTTAAGAAAGATCTATAGATATTTATTTTTAGTATTTTATAACTTATAATATTATTTTAGTATTTTTTTTTATTATTATTATTATAGACT
>JAANBC010000098.1:0-85769 GCA_014621405.1 Stylonectria norvegica | reverse complement strand
CGCAGCTCATTTACGGCGACGCGGTGCAAACGCTGGCCTTCAGCGTCGACGACCCGGACAAGATGGAGGAGCTGGCAAGACGGCGCGACCGCAGCGCGACGCCGCCGGAGCTCAAGCACTACGACGCCGATGCCGAGATCCGTACCAAGGGCACGGGCTTCTTCAAGTTCAGCAAGGACGCCGACGCGCGGGCCGCGGAGATGAAGGCCCTCGATGAGGAGCGGCTGAAGACAGAGGAACAGCGGCGTGCGCGCGAGGACCTGCGCGAGGCGAGGCGGAGCGAGATTGAGCGGCGCAGAAAGGACATGGCGGCGCGGAGGGCGAAACGGCAGGCTGACAGCTTCCTCGAGGGCATGGGGTTTGGCGAGGCAGAGGGTGAGGCAGACGCAGATGCAGAGGGAGCGCCAACACAGACACAAGAGGCAAAGGCGCAGGCAGACGCAGAGGAAACACCAGCAAAGGATAATTAGCTCATGCAATGCGACAACCACCACACCATTACGAGGCAATAACAAACTGAGGTTTGGTAATCAGTAATTAATCAACTGCTTCAGGAGAGTCCAACGCCAATCGCCAAGTCCTGCATGGCGGTTGTGTCGGATACAGTTGTAAATCCCTAGGCTCCCTCTAGCGCAGGGAGAAGGGCCTTTGTTATCGCCAATGGAACTTTTTTTTTGAGTTCTTTTCTCTCTCGCCCGGCACCCTTCTATCGTCGTGTGGAACGCTCTCATGGCAGCCAACACCAGCCAATGCAATGTGCAATGTTCTCATCAACTAGCGCTTGCGACGCCGGCTGTATTAAAGTAGTGCGGGTGCGGTCGATGCGGTGGAATAATTGTTCCATCTGACAAGACGCGGGGGCCAAGAGGATCCCCTGGCTTCGAGCGCCTCGACAGCGCGGGCTGCTTAGCGACGAGGAAAACGTGCTGTTGCGCCTGGCGAGTTCAGAGGCCACGTTGGTGTTTCCTCATGGTCGTCGTCATCTAGAAGTTTTCTCGAGCGCGCGTTCGTCGTACGAATATTGCATCCTTGGATTAGATGTCTTGTCCGCATGTACTTGCTGACCGCGTTTGAAATTGGACCGTCCCGTGGCTTTCACCATTGGTACGTAGTCAGGGGATTGGCTCTTCGACGGCGGGCTATTAGGGGCTTGTAGGGGCTTGGCCTCCATGCTACGGGGAGCTACCGCAGTCGTGTTGCACCGGTAACTCCGGCCAGGCCCAAACGGGTTGGCTCTTGTCGTGTGACTCACCGGCGCGCCCTGTCGCAGCGAAAAGGCGTCGCGAGTACGGGGCTTGGAGGGGCATGTCTTTGCGGGGGGTTTGTCGGGTAATAGTGCTGTACCTGTCCGCCGAGTATACCTGTTAGCCGGTGCTGACGCCCCGCTCCCGAGGGCTCGTACCCCCTGCCCTTTGCACCCTTTGCACCTCCCGCCGCGGATTGCTGCCTGAGAAATACAAATTGTCCCCGTTTTCCAGTCCTCAACTTTTCCGGCCTTCCCTTCTCCCTCCACCATCCCAAAATATCATCACAACACAACAACAAAGATTTACGCCCAAGGCTGCCAGCACAATGTTCTAAATACCCTCCCCCCCCAAGGCCCTCGCCCCCGTCAAGATTCAGTCTCCAGATTACCAAGCATACCTCCCCACTCAACCCTCCCCCTCAGCTCGCCCTCCGGTCGACCTGAACCCCAGCCCTGCTTTGTATAGCTTCAGCTCAAGTTTCTCCCCCACCGCCAATATTTCAAACTTAGACTTCCAAGTCTTCACCACGGATCCCCAGTCACCATGGCTTCCCTCTACCAGTTCCAGCCTGCAGGCATCATCGCCCCAGCTACTCAACAATCATCAGCTTCAGAGTCCCGAAACCCCCCAGCAGGACTTTGTCTTGTTCGACCAGCCCCAGACTCGTCAGCACCCTAATCGGTCTGCATCGCTTTCGAGCCAGCGTCGCCACTCGTCGCATCAACACTATCGTCGCCAACAGCCAGTTTCCCCCGCTGTTCAGAACCAAAGAGTAGCTCAGTTACTGCACGCTATTGGTCACCCATCGCAATCCTCTGTCAACGTCAATCGTCTCGCCAATCAGTTTTACGCTTCGTCCGCTCCATCATCGTCAACTACTTTGAACCAGCAGCACCGCCCTGCTAGGCCTCCAGTACCTCTTTTCTCCCAGAGCACCGGAAGCGCCCCCCATACCGCCAGGATGATGAACGCTGCAGGTTTGTTTCTCCGCTCTTTCCATCCTTTGAATTCACTTGCTTACACTGTATTTCAGACGTCGAACTTGAGGAGTTCACCGCCTTTGAAGGCGGGGCCCACACGGCTTTCTCCTCGCCCGCTATTTCCACTGCCTTTGATTTCACGGGCAGTGCTTCCAGCTCTACTTCAAACTTGGGCACTGTCTCGCCCCAGGATCTTCTCCTTCAGGATCCGTTCATGTCGGCTCCCAACTCATCAGCGCTCACCGCCCTGACCTCGCCTTCCATCTACAATGAGTCTCCTGACTTCACTGATGGATACGATGTGTCCCCCAACTTTGGTAGCACCGACTTCGATGGCCCTGCCGATCCCTGGTTCCCACTTTTCCCTCAGGACACTTCGGTTCCTGAGCCAACCAGCGTGGACAACTCTCCCGCCCAGAAGTCGGATGATTTAGAGTCAGTCGGTCGTTCCTCGACTTCCGGCCGCCGGAAGTCAGCCAACTCGCCTCCCGCTGGCCGCCACTCCTCTGTCTCTGGAGTAAATGCCCGGAAGCGTGACAAGCCATTGCCTCCCATCATTGTGGAAAACCCGGAGGATACCGTCGCAATGAAGCGCGCCCGAAACACATTAGCGGCGCGAAAGTCTCGGGAGCGCAAGGCCATCAGATTCGAAGAGCTTGAGGACCGGATAGCGAAGCTCGAGGAGGAGCGTGATCACTGGAAGCAGATTGCACTTGGGCAGTCGGGCACGCAGTAAAACTAAAAGTGGAATTTCTTTCTTTTCGCCCTATCATGACGGGATCCGTGGTTCGTAATTTGCTTCTTCGACTTAACAAGTCTGTTTTGTTACAATTATAATGATATCTTTGTTGTACTTTGCTTTACCTTCATATGTGACTGACTCACTACTCGTAATGAGTTAGAATGTCTCTCGCCCACGTTGAACTACTTACATGTAACTGCTTCAGTTGAACCCGTGTGGTTCCCATCACATACCTAGAAATGTTGATTTGCGCGAACGATATTTTGTGATATGGTATGTCTTGCCTTCACAACAAAATGGCGCAATAAGACACAACTAGTCACTATAATGAGATGTGGTTGAAGGTCCGAGTTGGCTGTGCTTATGGGTAAGCCATGCAGATTTCCCATCAAGCGGCTCCTGACTAAACTTCCGCACTGAAACAAGACTTCATTTGACATCTCTCCCATCCTCACTTCGACATAGCCTAGAAAGACCGTAGAAGTATGGAAATACATATCGTTCCCGCTACATGAATCACCAGCCACATCTCGCACTAGTGAAACTCCCCAATGCGAGGCCCAAAGTATTCGCCCTGGGTAAGTGTCCTCAACGGACAAGCACCGGGTACCTGACAACCCTCAAACGGCACGGTATTGCCCCACCACGTGATTTCGATGTCGCTATACTGCAATGCAAAGAACGTGATCAGAGCCGAGATGGCGACGCCGGCGGAGAAAGCGGCCGAGAGGACGAAGTTGTACTAAGAGGCGGTTAGTTGCGTAAGGAGAAAGGGAGGAACGGGAACTTGCTTTGGACCAGAGACTGAGGTAGCGCTTCTTGAGGAAGATCCACGAGAACCATCCGAGGGGGACGGCCGGCCAGACGTAGGCCATGTTGTAGGGAGCCCAGATGAGGCCGCCGTTGAACATGACGACTGGGTGTACGTTGCGGAGAAAGTGGCTCTTGGGATACTTGTTGCCGAGCCACCAGAACAAGACGACGACGACGACGCCCAAAGGGAAACCCACGAGGGTCTCGGTGTACTGACCACCTACTCCCCACATCTTCTTAGGCCCGACGGTACCCCAGAGGACAGCGGCTGTAAAGAATGTATTGATGCCAGGGCAGAAGAAGCGATAGGGGGCCGCCTCGGTGCAAACGTCTGGGAGGTGGACCTGGTACTGCATGATGCCGATACAGACGAGGGTAGACACCAGCGTAGGGACCATCTGAGCCCAGAAGGTGAAGCGGGGGGGAATCTTGAGGTAGTGCGCCAGCTTGAGGTCGTTGCTAAAGTGAATGGCATGGGAACAAGTAACAAAGCCGTAGCTCTTAAAGAAGCACATCGCGAGAGCATTTCCCTCCACCCAGGAGCCGCCGATGAATTCTGCTAGCACATTGAGGGAAACCTCCACGCCTGTCATAGCCATAACAATGCCAACAGGAATCACAAAAATGAGGCATAGAACGATGCCGTAGAAGACGACTGCCGGGCTGGTGTATGTGGGCCAGCAGGCGATGCCTGCGATGCCGAGAGCAATAGCGATGACTAGGCATATCATATACCACCACTCGGGCACTTCGGGATACGCTTTCATCAAGCGGTTGTGGACGTCGAGGACTTGTCCTGCCTCGACTTCAGCTTTCTTGGAAGGCCGGAAGCTGTTGATGAGGTCTTGGAAGCCCATGGCAATTTCGCGGTGGTGGTAGAGAATGCCATATGTGATAGTGGCTGTATAGACAGCAAAGAAGGACAGATAAGTGACGTTGGAGCCAGCCGAGAGGAACGGCGGGGAGTAGGCTTCGTATTTCTCCGCGTCGAAGATTCCGCGTGAATCGAGAATGGAGGTGACGTTGTAAAGCTGGCCGAAGTGATCGTAAACATGGTTCGAGTTGATAGGCAGGTAGGCAGTGTCATAAACATTGCCAAAGTAAAAGCCCACGACGACGAACAACGTCAGGAACGTACCCATGAAGATATTGAATGTGCTGAAGAAGGGCACCATTAACGGGTCAACGGCAAGCGTCACGACGTTCCAGTCGAGGGTCGGTATGGGGTTCACGCCGAGACCGGTGAATGTGCCAGTGATGGTGGATAGGTCGTGGTTATTGGGAGCGATCCATGTCATCCAACTAAAGAAGCTCAAGCCGTAGAAAAGATAGTTAGGCAGCCAGAAGTAGCAGAACATGGCGGTAAAAGCGATGCCAAAGAACTTGAGACGCGACCATCCCCAGATCTTATTCAGGGGGCCTCGCACAGGGCTGTTGCCATCGCTGTGAAATGCGGCATTGAGAGCAATCGTGACCAGAGATGACGGCCAAACACAGTAAGCCGGATAGACAAGGAAACGCCGTGTAAGACCAGCTAAACCGTATCCAATGAAGTTGGTAGATAGGGCAATTAGAAGTTGATATCCAACGCTAATAGCCCAAGGTTGATCGAAGTATGTGGGGAGATATTGAATCCACACAATGTAGTTGGTATAGGGGCTGCTCTGAGCAATGCTAGCCATGATAGTAATGAGCATATGCTCTTTTCGATTGAACGGGCCAGGGTTCAGACTATGGCGGACTCCGAATAGCGTAATGCCGACATCTGGAAGCACCTTTTCGCAAAACTTTCCCACGGGGTAAGCGAGTAGCTGGGGCACGTTGGAGCTAACACTGATGGCTGGCTGGCGGATTTCGAAGAAACCGTTGATGAAGGAGATGGCGATGGAGAAGAAGATGCCCATGACCCAGGCGCGGATCGTCGAACATGGTGTATTGGGGTCATCGTGGTTGTCCACAACAGCTCGAACCTCGGCGTAGGGCGAGTTGTTAGTGATGAGGGCAGCTTCAATCTTCATTTCCTCGATGATTTGCGTGTGCTTCTCCGGTGTTTGGAAAACGTCATCGTTTCCTGGTCATGTTGTGAGAGGGAATTCAGCGAGAAGACCCATGACACGGCTCACCTAGGAATATATCGATCTTCTCGATGATAGATAACGGAAAGTTGGGGTCTCTCTTATGCAAGGCATGTACTCGAGTCATCATCTTGCAAAGTTAGCTTGCCGGCGCAGTTGCGTTCAGATGGAGAGATCCTGGCGAGTGACTTACCTTGCGAACTTCGTCGAGAGAAAAGGTAGACGCCAGCTCCTTGGCCTCGAGGAGATCATCCTCGGTAACATTCAGGTCTCGCTCGAAATTCTCTTCGGCTGCCGTGATTTCGATTGGATCATCGACGATGTTTTCGGTAGGCTGAAAATATTGTGAGTGTGGAAGCTCGTATGAATGGTATCAACTTACCCCCTTTTCCCTGGTGTTGCCGCCGGCTGATGCCGCAGCACGTCGATTCTTGATACCATATTCCATATTCGTAGCCTGATTTCCGTGAATACTACTAGATAGCAAAGTACAGCTGAATGGATCAAGCTGAAGTAATGTTCACCGAAAGAACAGCTTGTTAGCTGAGCGGGGGACCGGCGTGTATAGTCACTATTATCAAGGTTCGCGCGGTGTGGTGACACGGAACGTCGCGGTGCGCCAACGACATATTGCAAAGGGTCTAGACTTCACCTGTAGTTCAAGATAGCACATAATCAACTCGGATGGTTTGCATCAAATAGGTGGTAGGGACTTTTGCTCGAGCATTGTGGGTGCTGGGCTGAATGGTAGGCTTGAGATGTCGTTCCCCGATCACTGAGTGTATTGTACGACGATACGAGCAAACCCCACGCACTGAGCTTGAGACGGTAGAAAGCACGAGCATGATGTTTGTTTCGGCAAGGCCGCACGCTGGTAGTAGCATCGGCAGTTTCGAGATTCCTTTCTGCACGAACTCTTGAAGGGGTCGGCGATAGGTGCCTCATCCGGACAATCGTGCTAGTCACCCTCCATGGGCGACGTGACTTTCCTGGTGAGGAAAGCAATGACGTGCGTTTTTTCTTTAAAGTTATATCCTCTGGCAGCCGGCTTGGGCGGTAGATGCGTCCTGTGGAGCAGCCTTGGGTCGGTAGCTTTTGGTGGAAAATGCCGGAACCGTTTCTTCTGGCAGAAGGTTCATCGTCTGCCACTTGAGAGTCCAACATGTACACAGTAACCCTCCATTGCCAAGTTCAGATAATTGATATCATAGCAAGGAAACCCGTGCAAATTGAGGACTAGTATCTGGAGATCAACTTCGTGAGGCGATAAGACAGTGCATGATGCTGCATCGGTAAGTAAGGGGACGGCATGCAATCTGCTTGAAACTTCGAAGCCAAAGGCTCCGCCGCCCGTTGCTGCCCCCGGCACACCCGGTCTGCAGTATCGTGTGAAGCCATGTGTCGAGGTCATACATGTACCATGGTAAATCTGTTGTCAAAGGGTCGAGAAGCCATCAGGAGGGGTCCTTTGAAATGAGCGGTTGCGCAAGGTAGGGCAGATCAGATGGCAAATTGGGGTTTGGCTCCAGTCCCATCTATTCGGAACGCGCGTGATCAAGATGCAATCGGTTTGCGTGGTTGTGTGTCGTTGAAAGTGCAGGGCTTAGTTCCATGTCTACATCCATGGAAGTAAGGTATGCTAATCAAAGGATCATGTGACACCTACATGTAGTTTCATCTACCTACTACTAGTAGTACTCAACCACTTTGATCTTGCCTACATACAGTCGAAGTTCTTTATTTGATCGCCTACGAGAAGCCGTTTTCAGCGACGTCACCGCTCGTCGTATCACTTCCTTGGATGGTCCACTCGAGGTCATCTTGAGTTCGTCGAAGGTCGACCCCTATATCGATGCTGCGACGGTGTCACTTTAGGCTAACAACCATTCGTTCCAGTGTAAAGTATCTTTTGATTCATACCTTATACCACTATCCTACTCGGTGTCAAGCCTTCCCCGAATTACGAATCCGAAAAAAGCTCGACTGCCGTCCTTCGGGGCAAGGTCCTCGCTTCCAAGCAAGGGATTAGGTTACACAGACACCACAAATAGTTGGTTTCAATTTGATGCATCCTACTCCGCGCGAGCACGGAGAGAACAGTGCTTCTTCGTCTAACTGACTATGTCGCACCTGCACCCTGGAGCCTTTGTTACGTATCCCAATATCCATGCTGGTTGTTTGACAATTCATCGCTAACCCCGGGCTTGTGCCTATTGGCGGCAAGATGCATATGATACGTTGGAAGAATCTTATGTACCATACCGGCATTCTAGAACACTAAAGATTTGCTCTCTCGGATGCAACTCAATCGAGATTGGCCTGCTGGCGGCCTGATACCCGAGACAATGGGATTTGGCATTCGCCTGTGTGGTATAGCTTTACGCCATGGGACGAAATATATGGTAGAAAAGCACCCTCTTTTACATCAGATGCGGCGAGCCATCCGAGATACCTCCATAGATAGAGGCTTTTCACGCCTTAAAATCAAGCTGGTCAATAGGGAAACATCGTTATATTAACATCAGGCCTGTTTTAAGACTCAGGCTTTGTGACATTTGCACAAGGCGGCGACTGAAATGTCAGATTGACTTGCAAGATAAATCCAAATAATGTCGTTAACAAGAAATCAGACGAAGCCGGACGTTTATGCCGAGCCGAAGTAATGTGATTATCTCGAGAGAGGCCCCCTCCCCCAGTTCTATCTGATTGCATTATGGGAAAGAGTCATCCTCTAAACTTTAGTTAATAATACCTACAAGCATAAGACCCTTTATAGGAAATTATTACTGAATGATTGAAGTAGAAATCATCACAGGGCCTCTCATCGACCTCTTAAGCTGTTGTAGGAGCTCAGCCTTGAGCGATTATGCAAATGTCTATCTGCATAAGTTATTATATGGGTGCAAGAGAATACTATATATGCTAAGCATATTAGAACTCTAACAGCTAGTGAAATATTAGAGTAGAATCCCTAAAATAAGTCCTAATATAATCCCTAAATTAATCCCTAAGTTAATATAATATTTTATTTATAATAATCTTAGGATATAGGGGTATATCACCGCGAACAGGACGGTGTTTAGTTGCAGCCATTCCTGTGTTTTCTTCCACCCGCTTGGCTGGCAAGCATCACCCCCTGGTCTCCAGCCACCACAGGTTTGTTTTCGAACTTCAGTCGTCGGTTTTCATCGTCAACGTCTCGCAACAAGTAAGCCTCTACCAAGCATGGGCTATCAAGCTGCAACTGTCACCCACCAGGCTCCAGACATCACGCAGTGGTTATCCATCTTTATTTATCAGCCTCTAGCTATCAGGCATCGAAAATCAAGCACCAAGCGGTTAACTATCTGTTCCATCCAACAATCTTCTAGAACAACCCTAGCCACACTTCGGCGTTAGCAGACGCTTGACTCAGAATCACCATGTACCTGTTGTCGGACAAGATTACTCGAAGAGATAACTGAGCCTTCCGGTCAGGTTTTGATACCATGGGATCCTCCTCTGGAAGAGGGCCGCAGCGAGCCACCGGAGCCAAGCAGTAGTTTGATGTGTGGATCGACCATGGCTCGATGAGGGCTCACCCAACATCGAAGGATGTAGTCTCCGGAACGAAAAATCAATTAAGTCCCTGCTTGAACGCTCTTGCAGCGATATTTAACCCAGATACTTCCCACTTCGCCTGGGCCCCAATAGCAGCGACTACTAGTAGTGTACCCAAGGTCCATCTTTCTATCTTTATCGACAGGAGACAAATAAGTACAGATCAACGAGACGACGCCAGTATTGTGATAAGTCTCTATATTGAAGCTCGTAAAAGGCAGGCTATGTTATATTAGCTTTTGAGTTAATACCTGCCTCAACTCAAGATAGTTCGACCATGCATTTATCGAGCCCGGACTCTACTTCGAGGACAACTCAAGGTTCAGCTGCGGATCTCAGATATAACGTTGAAGTAGGTGTTGACTCCATACTTCGAGTTTAGGTGAGCAGGTTACGCTACCATATCCAATAGACTCATAATTCACAGTCTTCCTTGGATCCGTCTAATTGCTATGTACCATTCTTGCAGTGGCCGCTTTCTGTATTGAAGAAGAGGGTGCAAAATAATAGGGTAGATTCATCACATTCATACGGCTCCCTCCGTAAGCTTCAAGCTCGACTGGGCCTCATAGCCGATTAAGAACGAAGACAGCAATCTGCCCACTGAGAGCAACTTATAGAAACCTGTTCAGTCCCCGCAGAGCTAAGCTTAGATTCACTTTTGCTGCTCAAATTTGGTGACTCAAAAGGAGAAGCGTAAAGCGAGGAAAACCTTGAGACAAGCACATATTTAAGTCCGCTCACCCACGTACGGTGTCCGAGCCCGAACTTCACTTACTTGCTAAGCCTACACAAACATACCCAGCTTGCCTCTTCATTACATCCAACGACTCAGCCACCACCATGGACCCTTTTGCCAAGCTTTCACCAGAGCTACGTGTCGCTGTCATGCTCAGCATCCAGACAGGGCAAGATCTCCTGTCTTTCAGCCATGCATCTCCTACTATCTTCCATCAATTCCAGCTTTCTAGACCAACGATCCGACAAGCATATATCAACCCAAGGCTCCAAGGTTCTCTGGTCCAAGACGCTCTAGCGGTCGCCACTTTCCCCAAATTGAGTTGCAATAAGCATCGGCTCGCGGCAATCGAACTTCACCTTAATCGATGGGGCTCCAAGCAATTACCTGATCCCAGTGAGCACCCGCTCGCACTCAGCGCAGTGAGTTCACTGATGGATCGCGTGCAGATGTATATGGGGGATTATGTTGCAAAAGCAACAAGCTCAGACTTGTCGATTGCGTATCGTAAGTTACCGCATACACAGTCGACTTTCGATTCTTCAACGGACGGTGGCCATATGCCTGCATGCTTAAACATGCTAACATCTTCGGAATGGGAACGACTCGCTCGCGGCTTCTTCCGTCATGAACTCCTTTGTAAGGTAGTTCAGTTCGAGCGTTGTCTAGAAGGCGAGAGTCTTGTTATCTTTCAAATCTCCTGGGAAGGTCTAAGAAAATACGAGGGCATATGTTCACATCGAGACATCGAGATGATGGAGTGCGTTCACGAATATCTATTTACGTTGTTCGGAGCACTCGCATACGCAATGTGTCTTCACCGGGATAGGCCCAGAGAGGAGACTAATCCACCCGTCTCCTACTTATCCGACTCCTCGTATCCCACAGGTCATATAAAGCCGCACATCCCGCGATATATAATGTCGATTACCTACTCCCCGAACGCACGAATCTACGATTTGAATATCGTATTATTGGAAGTTCTAGGCTAGGTCGCTGGCAATTGAAATAATCAGTCGACAGCATGATCTTTCAAGGCCTACACAAAATGGATTATTTAATCACTGCTTCAGGGCATTCTCGGCATGCCGCAGTTGAAGCGCTTTACAACAAGACCAGATTACGAGAACAAATGTGTCTGACACGCTATCACAAAGTCCATAACATATCCATGTCCGAAGAGGTGAGGAACAGTTTCTGGGGAAGGGCCCGACGGATTCTGACAAAAGTAGGGGGTTTTGAGTATGACAGTCTGCTCAAAATTTATCAGCAACGTGCTTGGGCCTTGTTTGATGATGGGAGACTTTACCCTGATGCGTTTAGCTTTCCCTCATAACAAGACATGGAGGTGCCGAAAGCCTAATGGCCGCGATGATATTCAAGGCATCTAATAGTATTAAATCAGTAAGGCTTGATCTCCCAGCATTTGTATTATAGGAGGTTAAGGCCGTCGTTTGACGAGCTGTTGACGGTGATTAATAAGGAATTGAGTTTTATTAAGAATAAAGAGAAGTAGGCGACCTTTCCTTCTCTCCTGGTAAAGATAGCGACAAAGTGTCGAGGCCAAGGGGTTTTCAAGCTATATTCAACGACTTAAGCCAAAGTCTGGGTAAAGCTCAATAGGCCGTATTCCATCCTTCCAGTAATTATAGCAGGGCTTTGTGGTTATTGCTAACGCTAAGAACTCCGGGTTTGCGTGCACTGCCAATGAGAAGAACTCTATCTTTAGTATGTCTTCCCTAAGCTACACAGAGTTAAGTTTGATCAAGGGCGAAACGAAGTGGGCGAAGTTTAGTACACTTCTTATTTTTAAATTACTATTATAGATTTAAAGATAAGTTTATATAAACAAGCTCTAAAATATAATAAATAATAAGCGATAGATAGGGGGTTTCATTACAAAATTAGAGAATAGAGATATTAGCACAGTTTATAAGATTACTAATTAAAATATCACTAACATATTGCTCTGGAAAGGTAAAGAGGGATATTATGATAATCTACCTTGCTAGTAGTAGATACTACTTGATAACTATCTCAAAGTCAAACGGGATAGCCTGTCCTCATGATTAACCCTCTCTCATCACTCAAGCGCCACCGTAAAATTATATAGCCCCGGAAACTTTGTCGCAAACTTTGGATAATCGTTGGCGCATGAGATGTTAGTCGTCGTCGCTGATTCTGGGACAAGACAATGAAGGCGGAAGTTGAAGTTACCGAGATTGCTGGGGGAATGCTTCAGGGCCAACTCGATGTGCTCCTACCAACGCCCAGATAGCACTGCCCTGCTTGGCAACCTCAAAGGCTCCGCGTGGCCTGCATATGCGGACGTTCGGGTACGGACTTCGTCGCAGGAAACCGAGAGCTCAACACCAGGCCGGATCACCGGGGTTCACGTAAACCTTCTGCATCGGGGCCTCGAAACAAGGTTCGATGACAGGTCTTTTTGGGTTGCGGGGTGCCAAGTCTGAACCCTGGCTTGGTGGTGAGCTGTCGGTGAGTTGTAATACAGTAGCTAGCAAATTACAGTATTATATCTCCACCAAACTTGGCTGATCTTGCCGACCTGCTTGATCGGATTGAGGCTGAGCATTCTGGAGTTGCCGAAATAGGCTAGAGGTAAGGTAACCACTGCTCCTCGGCTGGATCTTCAGTAAGGTGATTATCGTCTTGTTATTGTCGTTGCAGCAACTTATAGACGCATCGTCGATGCAAATGTGTCAAGTTCACGGTCGACGTTGACAAGTCGGCGTATTTGGCTGCATCGGGTCAAGAGTAAGATTCGGATACTCGCACGCACGATCTTGCCAGGGCTTTCCCAAAAGGCATAGTCGGGTCGATCATGATTGGTCCGTTTGAGGGTCCAAGTTCGTTGGCCGGCCACATTGGCCAACTTATTTTCGACGACACAGCGACGCGTAAGACAAGCCGCAAGTCGCAGCACAATCAGAGAGAAAGTTGAAGTGTTCTAATGAATTACTGCGAAACACAGGGCGATATCGTGCAAGCAAGGTTGTTGAACGGTTGACCGAAAACGCAAAGGCAGGTTGGGTCAGACTTACTCGGACCATCCATTCGCTTCTCGTGCAGCTGCTTTCGTCATACTTGCCAGCCCCCGCCAAGTGTTGCCCCATATCGAGGCTGTGCAAGCTTGCGAAGCTGCAAAATTCCAAAGACTCATGTGCTGTGGTAACTTGTGGCCTCGACTTATGGAATTGTTGTCAGGTCGCCAAGTTGCCAAGATAGTCGAGTCAGGGTGCCAAGGGTGCGTATCTGATCTACGCTGCGGTATGAACTGAATCTCTCGACAGAGACGGCGGCAAGGACCTCGTCAGTGACGCGGTCAGGCGTCTTGATTCGCCGAACGTGGCAAGCCCTGGCCTACGCGTTACTCAGCCTCGAAGGCAATTGCCAAACTGTCACTAAGTGGAGGCGGTTGGCTCAAGTGGCGGGATTCCCCATTAAAGACATCAAAACCCAGCGAGCTTATCCATGTCCGGTCGCGTGAGTATGGGAGCCCAACGGTGGAAGTGCCATGAGCGATGGTCGATGGTCGATGACCGATGGATCCCAGGGGGAGGCTGAGATAAGGTGTGACCAGAAGGCTTGTCTTCGTAACCAAAATGCTTGTACGTATTTGTAAAGCTTGGCTTCGCCAGGTGGATGGGCCTCGCTTTTGGCTCCTTGGCTCTCAATCTCGCACCTCGTTTCATTGGACTCTTCAAGGCCGGCTAGGATCATGTTGGTCGCTGTGACAGCGCTTGGGAGTGGGGCGGCGCTACGGCATTACCTTAATGAATAGCGTCGCGGGGCCGGATCAAATGGCGATGATGGATGATTGATTCCCATCCGACGGTGCCTTGGTCAAGACCCAAGACAGTACTTTGGCGGTAGGACTTGGCGCCCCGTCGCCAAACCAAGCCGCGGCGGTGACAGACAATAACGCCCGGCGGAGGACCCTTGGCAAAGATGCCTCTGCTGGGGTGCCTTGTTGCTCGTGGGCCTGATCCTGGGAACGAAGAAGACGACGACGACGACGTATGCGCCCTCATCTCCGGGCCCCAGATGCACGGGCAACAAGACAAACAAGCTTAGCCATCTGGCCAGGTTTAGCCAAGGGGTGCAATTTGACATGGAAATTGCCACCCGAGGCCTATGCGAACGCGAAGTAATTATTGCGAAAATTGCGAAGATTGCGAGAATTGCGCGTATTATGCAAGTGTTGTGATACTCAATTATTGCTAGGCCATCTATCGGTGGTCCTGGACTGTTGGAGATTGGCTTCCGCGCGCCGTCTTCTCAACAGGGGAGGGTTGCTTAGCTTGTTGAAGCTATCAATGCACCCATGTCAAGGCGTAAAGCATCTTAATTTCATCCGCTAATAATATTCTTCTCCAGCCGCTTTCGTCATGTTGAGCGGCAACGACTTAGGCAGCCAAAGCTCCCGTGGTGGTTCGGTAAACGATGGCCACTCTGGCTAATGCATGTGTGAACGGGAATTCCATGATCGTCTCCTGATGCTCCGCACTAGGAGACACCTAGCCGTTCACCGTTGTAAGTCCCATTTCACGTCTGGAGTACAAGACGTCATACGTGATGCCATTTCTTGGGTCTTTGAAGAGGACGTCGAAGAAAGATGTTACCGAATGTGCAGTGTATCATGTGAGGCGGCTTGGCATCTTCGAACTTAGGCGCCCTTCGCCTTGTTGCCTGATTGGGCGAAAAGTGCGAATAACACATAAACGCCGATCCCACACTACGGCATAATTCGTACATTTTGAAACAATTACGCCCTGGAAAGGCAGATA
This sequence comes from Stylonectria norvegica, assembly GCA_014621405.1. Classification (NCBI taxonomy): domain Eukaryota; kingdom Fungi; phylum Ascomycota; class Sordariomycetes; order Hypocreales; family Nectriaceae; genus Stylonectria; species Stylonectria norvegica. The sequence goes on along the minus strand of JAANBC010000098.1, from coordinate 70,765 downwards.
CCTCCGTCTCTTCGCGCGTACTTGGTAATTGTCCCGCTGTTACTTGTGTGCAGTAGCTTGGGCGCATGAGTCGAAGAGTCGAAGAGCCGGCAGTTGATTGCTCTCCTCTCTGGCGGCAAAGCGATCATGCCACCAAAGACACCTGCCGATGAGCCTTGAGGGAGCGCCGGTGCGTTCGACGTTCGTTAGAGGCTTGGCATTCGGTCGTGCGGTGCTGCACCATCTCTAAACTGCGGATCTGCAAGGCGAGCTGCAATGCGCATTGGATGCCATGTCCCTTCCGGGTGGCGAACCTGCTGCTTGCTGCGTCTGGTCAACCGCCGATGTAGAGGCCCAACAGAAGATGAAATGGCCTCCGCACACGGGCGCGGGGACTTGGCACTCTAGAGCAACCGTCGAGAATCTGCTCAAGAACCGCTTATACCCCGAAACTTGGGCGGCCTTGGCAAGACCTAAGTAACTCAGCCTCCTTGATTGAGCGTCGGAGCGGTAAAAGTATTAGCGTTTGGGAGAGGCCGCCAGGAGTCGAGATGGATGGGATGAAGGCGAGAAAGGGGCGAGAACTGGGCGGAGGCAGCACGGAGGGAGTGGAGGGGACGGAGTCTCGGAGACGGAGACCCGACGGGTTTTGCACAAACAGAGTAGAGCAAAATCAGAAGGATTCCAAAGACAAGAGCAATAACTAACTGAGGCTGCAAGGCATATTAATGTTAATGACAATTACGACAGCATCTGCAATATGAGTACTCTTATTAACTTAAGGTTGTGAGATCCATTGGATTTGGAGAGCGTCGCTCGCTACATTAGGTACCACTAGCAGTACTGTGGGGTCATGGAGCAGTTGAAATGGAAGAAGCTTGCCTGCGAGTTGCTGCCCCGGGGCACCAAGGCACCTCCCGGGGCATCGAGGGAAGCCGTGGAGATGGGAGCTTAAGAGCACCTCACTTCATGGAGGTCTTATTCAAGTATTGTTTCGCGATGAACTGATGGCATTGATACATCTCAGATACCTTTGGAATGAACCCGACTCTCACGAGACCACTAGCGCCTAGCCCCTGCGCATCCCTGAATCCCAGGCGACCCTCTTCAAAGGTTGACTTTGACCCTGTAAGCTCCACCGCGGTACGTACCCGCACGCACTGGTGAGCCACTGGCGATGGTATTCTTGGCCAATCACCAACGCCCATATGCACTGCCTCATGGCATCCGCTTGGCGGCGAATAGGTGCGGACCAAAACTTCCCTCCCAACTCCCAACTCCTCAGTTTGCACTTCGCAGATGTCTTTCTTCCAAGCCTCCAAAACTTGCATCGCGCCCTCAGTCACTGCCTCTGCCATGAACCATCTCGCCAGAGCTTAAGCAAACTTACCAGCCAGCCGGGGCTCCATCTCCCGTTCTCGTTTTCGTTCTTCCCTTCTACTTCGTACTACATATCGCCCATGTTTGGCCCTCCTCGTTGGCTCCACGCCGCTCCGTCCCCTACTCCAGCTTTCTTTGTGTCTCAACTGCATCCATTCGATTCGACTAGGTCACTCGCCTCTTGCATAGCCTCGTTACTCGAGCAACCCCCGCGGTCTTTCGAAGCCTGATTTGACGTCCCGCCAACACGCCTCGTCCACCCGCCTCGCGACGCGCGCGCGGGCTGTGTTGCCCATCATGACCGACTCCCACGATGAGCCGCCACCGAACCCGCCAATGCGGAGGAGGGCGTAAGCATTCCCTTGTGTCTGGGAGGCATCCTAGGAGCGCTCTCGGTGTCATATATCTTCAAGTCCTGTACTGACCGAAGCCCCTCTGTTTCTAGACCGACCATCACCATTGACACAACTGCTGTCAGCCCTAATACCAACGCTCCCGAGATGGCTCCCGATTCTCAACAACCACACCTATCCAACTCGCCCATATCTCCCCAAGATGACGCCGTCAGCCCGACGACCACGGTCGACCCATTGTCCACCAGTTGGACGTCACAGCGTGGAAGTCACCGCGACGAATTACACACATCCACTTCCTTCGACAGCAGGGACAGCCGGCCAACGAGTCCTCACAACGTCTCCAGTCCGGTCATGTCAAGGAACAACGACCGCGGCGCTGCCTTTTTGGCTGTGCCCAACCTGAGGTCGCGCCAAAACTCAGTCGACTCCGAGGATATGTCTCGCTCCGTCTCATCACATGGCGAAACAACCGTCGTGGCATCTAACTCGACCCAATCGGATAAATACAAGACTTCGGAGCATCATCTAAACAACGAGAAACTAATGAACGACGAGACCGCGTTGAAACCCGATGTGGGTACCGAGGGCGACTTTGTTGTCGACGACAACCCCTTCGCCTTTACCCCTGGCCAACTCAACAAGATGTTTAATCCCAAAAACCTAGCAGCGTTCTATAAGTTGGGAGGCATGGATGGTATAGAGAAGGGGCTCCGAAGCGATCGGAAGGCTGGTCTCAGCATTGAAGAAACCCGCCTAGACGGTAAGGTATCGTTTGAGGATGCGACAAAGAAAAACCACAAGCTGGATGCTGAAGGCATGTCTCCCACCAGGCCTGGACGATCTTCCAGCGGCAGTGGGGATAGTGCTTTTGTGGACCGACTACGGGTATACAAGGACAACCGATTGCCCGAGAAGAAGGGAAAGAGTTTGCTTCAGTTGATGTGGATCACTTACAACGACAAAGTACTGATCTTATTGTCGATCGCCGCAGTCGTTAGTTTGGCTGTTGGTCTTTACCAGACTTTTGGTCAAAAACATAAGCCAGGCGAGCCAAAGGTCGAATGGGTCGAAGGCGTTGCCATCATTGTCGCCATCGCCATCGTCGTTATTGTGGGATCTTTGAACGACTACCAAAAGGAACGCCAATTTGCCAAGTTAAACAAGAAGAAACAGGATCGACTTGTCAAGGCCGTACGGTCAGGAAAAACTATCGAGATATCTGTTTACGACATTACTGCTGGTGATGTAATTCACCTCGAACCTGGAGACTTGGTTCCTGTTGATGGAATACTCGTCGAAGGCTTCAACGTCAGGTGTGATGAGTCCCAGGCCACTGGCGAATCCGACATTATCCGAAAGCGACCAGCTGAGGAAGTTTATGCTGCCATCGAAAACCACGACGATCTCAAGAAAGTGGATCCCTTCATTCAGTCGGGCGCTCGCATCATGGAAGGTGTTGGAACATTCATGTGTACATCGACCGGAATCTTCTCATCTTACGGCAAGACTCTCATGGCTCTTAACGAAGACCCGGAGATGACGCCTCTCCAAGCCAAGCTAAATGTCATCGCCACTTATATCGCGAAACTTGGTGGTGCGGCTGGTCTGCTCTTGTTCATTGTCTTGTTCATCGAGTTCCTCGTCCGCCTGCCTCATCAACCTGCCGATTATACGCCAGCCATGAAGGGTCAGGATTTCCTTAACATCTTTATTGTCGTTGTCACTATAATAGTAGTGGCTGTACCCGAAGGACTTCCTCTAGCCGTCACACTTGCTCTCGCCTTCGCCACGACTCGCATGCTTCGCGACAACAACCTGGTTCGACACCTCAAGGCTTGTGAGGTCATGGGCAATGCCACAACGATTTGCTCCGACAAAACAGGAACTTTGACACAGAACAAGATGCAACTTGTAGCTGGGACAATCGGTACTAGCCATAGATTTGGTGGAGCTCGACCCGGGACACCGCATAGTTCTCGACCAGGGACACCACAAAGCAATGATGCTGCTCCTCCTCTGGATACGAGCGGTGACATCTCGGCTGCCGAATTCGCTTCGATGCTCAGCGCGCCGGTCAAGGAAATCCTTCTGAAATCCATCTCGCTCAACTCGACAGCGTTCGAAGGGGATGTAGATGGAGAGAACACCTTCATTGGTTCCAAGACTGAGACAGCGCTTTTGCTCTTCGCACGAGCTCATCTAGGAATGGGACCTGTGAGTGAAGAGAGGGAAAATGCGAAGCCGGTGCAGCTTATCCCGTTCGACTCGGGTCGCAAATGCATGGGCATTGTGGTCCAGCAACCGAACGGGCGAGCACGTCTATACATCAAGGGCGCTTCCGAAATCATATTGGGCAAATGTACCCAGATCATCCGGGATCCTGGCGTGAACGCTTCACTTTCGCCCATGACTGAGGATAACACGAACACCATCAACCAACTCATCAATAGCTACGCAAGGAGATCGTTGAGGACTATCGGTATCTGCTTCAGGGACTTTGAGTCTTGGCCACCTCGCGGTGTTCGCTATGTCGAAGGTGGCAAGGACGAGGTTGTTTTTGAAGACCTCTTCACCAACATGTCCTTCCTTAGCATGGTGGGTATCCAGGATCCCCTGCGTGATGGCGTTTTGGACGCTGTCAGGCTTTGTCAAGGCGCCGGTGTCACTGTTCGCATGGTTACTGGAGACAACAAAATCACTGCTGAATCCATCGCAAGAGAGTGTGGCATCCTACAGCCTAACAGTCTGGTTATGGAAGGACCTGAGTTTCGCAACCTATCCAAACTGCAACAAGATGAGATCATTCCGAGGCTACATGTTCTTGCCCGATCCAGCCCCGAAGACAAGCGTATCCTGGTTAAGCGCCTGAAGGATATGAATGAAACTGTTGCTGTTACTGGTGACGGTACCAACGACGCGCCTGCTCTAAAGATGGCCGATGTTGGCTTCTCGATGGGTATCGCCGGAACCGAGGTTGCCAAGGAAGCTTCGGCCATCATTCTTATGGACGACAACTTTGCAAGCATTGTCAAGGCTTTGAAATGGGGTCGTGCCGTCAACGACGCGGTCAAGCGCTTCCTTCAGTTCCAGCTTACCGTCAATATCACGGCGGTGTTGCTGACCTTCATCACGGCCGTCTCTAGTGACGATGAGGCATCCGTTCTCACCGCTGTTCAGCTGCTCTGGGTCAATTTGATCATGGACACTTTAGCTGCGTTGGCGCTTGCAACTGATCCGCCCCAGGACAGCGTGCTAGACCGAAAGCCCGAAGTCAAGGGCTCGTCTATCATCTCTCCGACTATGTGGAAGATGATAATTGGACAATCCATCTACCAGCTTGTCATCACGCTCATTCTATACTACGGCAGCGAAAAGGGTGTTTTGCCTATGAGTAGGACTCCCACCGAGGCCGAAGTTTCGACTCTCGTGTTCAACACATTCGTCTGGATGCAAATCTTCAATCAATGGAAGTAAGTAACACTCGACATTTACCCGACTGTAGATCTTTTGCTAATCGTTTACAGCAACCGCCGTTTGGACAACAAGTTCAATATCTTCGAAGGCTTGTTTCAGAACTGGTTCTTTATTGGTATCAGCCTCATTATGATGGGCGGCCAAATTATCATCATCTTCTTCGGCGGAGCGGCGTTCCAGATTGCAGGCGAGGGTCAGGACGGAACCTTGTGGGCCATTGCTATTGTCCTTGGTTTCATCTCGATTCCCGTGGGTATAATCATTCGCCTCATCCCCGACAGCTTCTGCGCCGCTTTGATACCAGAGGTGTTGAAGAGGCGGGCACAAAACGTGCCGGGACTGACAGTGTCGGACGAAGAGATGAACATGTACCCCACGCCTTTGGCGGATGTGCGGGACGAACTCAACTTTCTCAGGCGTATGAAGGGAGGACGGCTGAATAACTTGAAGTTCGCAATCCAGCATCCCAAGGAGACGATAATGAAGTCGCGGAGTCCGTCACACTCGAGATCGAACTCGGTCAACAACATACCTCAAACACCGACGCAGCAGGAAGACAACTTTGGGTCGCCTGTGGCAACCCCCGAGTCGCGGGCACGATCAAGATCGAACCGATCTCGGTCAAACTCTGCGCTGGGAGCCCCGACAGTGATGGCAGGTATCGTCGCGGCGGGCGTGGCAGCTGGGTGGCAACCTATGATGCGCAATGAGGGAGAGGACAAGGGAACTGAAGGTCAAAACAGCGAGGCGCAGAAATAGGAGTAATTGGATCGATCGGAGCTGTACCATATGGGCGGCTTTTCATTAGACTTGTTGGGCCGAGTATTCGGCGTGTTTACCCTACCCTCTCTGTTTTGGGTTACGATTATCGATAGAAAAGAATCGTTGGAACGATGACATTCTCGTTCTCTATAGTACTTTATTACTACTTACTTGTCCTCCCGTTGAGTCTGTTCTCTCCGCAGCAACAAGTGTCGTCCTGCATCTCAAACGTATGACGCGCCATGTGAGACTTAGCTGGAACGTTCCATGACTGCGAGATGGGCATCTGGGCAGGGCTAGCGTTTGGACTTTTTCCTGGTGGTACAGTACGACGGGTGAGGTTGGCATCACTATACAGATAGAGGAAGACCGAACATGGAATTGAAACATGCCCTTTGAACATGATGTTGAGAAACACTCACTAACGAACCTCGTCTCTTGGGCGAAGCAAGAGAATATCCGTTCACAAACTGATGATGATTCGGAATCAATAGCGCTGGGGCAGGAGGGAGCATGACAGCTTGGCTGGCGGGAATATCCAATCAGGAGAACGCTTGGCCGGAAAGATACGGGAGATGAATCTTCGTATCCAACGGAGAGCGACGAAACAAAAAGAACGGCTTTGGTTAAGGATCGGCAACGCCGCTGAGAAAGGGGCGAGGCAAGAAGGACATCCTTGTGTAATTACGGCGATGCTGATGAGGTCTTGGGTTCCCGTGGAATTTTGGAGGTTAGGTGGCGGAAGGCTAATCGATGTGGTGATCTAGTGAGAAGTGGTGGGCGGTGATGCGGCGAGCGATAATTAGCTGTTTGGTGGGGATCGTTTTTATCAGCAGAAGAGGATGAAAGAACGCAGTGAAGAATTCGTCAACTTCATTTCACGGTGAGTTATTGAGTGAATTAATCTGAATCGATCGAATCATGCACGCCACCGGGTTTAAACGCATACAGACCCCTGATCTATGTATATCAGAGCCTGATCTATGTATATCAGAGTCATCATCAAGACTATCCCGATGGGTGATGGAATCTTTTCAAAAGGTCTTTTGTTTGCTGTGTGCACTTGTTTTCACGGAGGTACCTCGTAGACGTGCTGAAAGTGGTCAGATACGGTACCGTCGCGGTTGACGGAAGACATCCATGGATCCATATGCATTCTCACACCATTCATTCATTGTGGCCCAGCCATTGAAATCCAGCTTTTATCGCTGTCCAATCCCTTTTTCCCGGGCAAGGTGAGATGATTAGTGCACTTCGATTCCCATTGCATTCCGACCATATTGAAGCCTCGTTTATTTTTCTAGCGGCTTCATGCTAAATCATTCATTAGACGGAACGATTACTTTGCTTGTCTTCCTTTTCTCTCTCTCTCCATCTGATCTCATCCCCAATCGGCCAGTCTCCACAACAAGCCACCCGCGCCCCCAACCTCTTCTCGTCTTGGCTAGAATCTATAAAGCCCAGATTCAGTAATTTGTTGTTGGTCCGGATAATTTATCAAGGTACTGAGGTTATACTGAGAAATGACGATAACGACGCCACATGGCGGGAGGGGAGGGCTAATCATCGCATCAAGTCCCGTCGAAAGCCAAAAACCCAATCAATCAAGCAAACACAAATCAAAGCTCAAAACGACATTCGTCTGGATCCATCACGACACAGCACACTCTTCTGTCTCTCACCTCGGGTTTCCATTTCTCGTTTTCTCGGGGTTGTCGGCTTCTTCTCTTCTGCTCCACTGAACCAGTCTGCCATTGTCCATTCTTCGTTCCCCGTTGCCCGCCCTTTCCGTCGCCTTCCTTGTATTTTATTACGACTAGTCTTGCTACCTCGCCTCACCTCACTTATTTAACCTTGCCGGCTATTTCTGTCTGTTTGTCTGTCTGTCTTCTGCTGGGTGTGTGTGTGTGTGTGGCCTAAGACTGGAGGTACTTTAATCAAGTACCTAACCTACCGTACCGTACCGTACTTTTGGTTTTCGCAGGCTGCTGCTTTACCTAACCCTGCTCAACATCTCCAGGGGGGGGTTTCTTCTTCCTTTCTTTTACTTTTAATTAGGTACACTTTACACACTCTACTACTACAGTTCAAATTCTACACTCTGCACTCTAGGTACCTTATCTAAAGGTACTTACTCCCTACACATACACTCACAATCACGCTCACACAAAACACACATACACACACTCACTCCCGCTTCCATCTCCCACTTCGCCCTTTCATCTCATCTACCTCAGGGTACTTCTTCCGTTTCCCCTTCCATCTACATCCTCGGTTCGAATTCCCTGCACTTCAACATCGTCGTCGCCATCAACTCCCACTCCTCTCATATCCTCAACCTCTCTGCAATCTGGTTACAAACCTGGCCCCCTCGCCAACCTGAGACACTGAAATCTCCTCGCCCACGACTGCCCAGTTGCCCATAGAATCAGCGCGGGAATCCACCCTTTTCCCCAAATACTATCACCACCACCACCACCACCACCACCATCATCAACTCTGTTACAACCACGCCAAACTTTTGCGTGCATCCCCGGCTCGATGAACACCAAGCGAGGAGCCAAGGGCGTCTCGCTCCCCAAACGCAAAGCCAACAAGGCCGCCGCGTGCGAAAAGTTGCCCGACAAGCTCACCAAGCTCACCAAGCCCAACAAGCCCACCACCGAGAAGGAGATCAAAAACGCCGCCGTCAACGTCGCGCTCACCGAGCTCGAGGAGAGAGTTGCAGATGTGCGCGACTCGTGGGAAACGGACTCACTCTTTGAGGATGCCTTTGAGGAGCTGAGCGCCGACTCAACAGTGTCCGGAAATGGTGAGTTGAAGCTGTCTCTTCACATTCCCTTGGTTGCCTCTTGTTCCTCGGTCTCAAACGTCTCAAACCATGATGCAAGCTTTTCATCGGCCTTTGTGTACCCATCCCCCACCGTCTCGGGTGGCCTCGGGGACTTCCTCGTTCCTTTTTGCTCCCCCAACCCATCATCTATTTGAGTATATTATCATTTCTTACGTGTGGCGATGAACTACCAGTAGACTAACCCCATGGACGCTTCTAGATCCTGCAACAACCTGCACGCCCGAAGAGGCCAGCAGACTTCGCCGCGAGCTGCGAGAGCAAGGCCCCGCCATCTTCTGCCAACGCACCGTGGATGCTGGCCGCTACACGGCCAAGAAGCTCCTCAGCGCCTTTGGAATCAAAGCCCCGGCCTTTCTCGAGGGCGAGGACGACGAGGCTTACTTCAGCTTACTCTCTCTCGCCATCACCCGCGAGCTGTCCAAGCGCGCCAAGTTGGCTCGCTACAACTCGGTCGACGATGCCGTCAACCTCATCCAGAAGAGCAACAACATCATCCTGCTCACCGGCGCCGGCATCTCCACCTCGCTGGGCATCCCCGATTTCCGCTCCAAAGGCACCGGACTGTACTCGAAACTCGAGCACCTCGGCTTGAACGATCCTCAGGAGGTCTTTGACATTGACGTCTTCAAACAGGATCCCTCCATTTTCTACTCGGTCGCCAAGGACATCCTGCCCACCACGGACCGCTACACGCCCACACACAAGTTTATCGCCATGCTCAACGAGCGCGGCAAGCTCCTGACCAACTACTCGCAGAACATCGACAACCTCGAGGTCAAGGCCGGCGTGCCCAAGGACAAGCTCATCCAGTGCCACGGATCCTTTGGCACCGCCAGCTGCGTGCAGTGCGGCTACCAGACGGCGGGCGAGAAGATCTTCCACGAGATCAAGGCCGACAAGATCCCTCGCTGCCCGCGCTGCATCCAGACGCTCCGCGTAGCCAACGGCGGCACCGTCAAGCGCAAGCGGTCCGCCGGCGCTGAGAAGAAGCGTCGCCGCTGGAGCGCCGACGACACCTCGGACGACGAGTCCGACTACGACGTGCCCACGGCTGGCGTCATGAAGCCCGACATCACCTTCTTCGGCGAGGCCCTGCCCGACGAGTTCTCCAAGCGCCTGACGGAGCACGACCGCGACAAGGTCGACCTGGTCGTCGTCATCGGCACCTCGCTCAAGGTCACCCCCGTGTCCGAGATTGTCAGCTGGCTGCCCTCGCACATCCCCCAGCTGTACATCTCGCGCCAGGCCGTCACCCACATCAACTTCGACATCGACCTGCTCGGCGACTGCGACGTCGTCGTCGCCGAGCTGTGCCGCCGCCTCGACTGGCCCATGAAGCACGAGATGGTGCCCAAGGGGCAGAAGGTCGACGTGCGCACCGAAGAGGGCTACAAGAGCCGGCACGTGTTTGAGGCGCGCGATGCGAAGCCCAAAGAGTGAATATCGCGTCTTTGTCTTGCAACGTATTTTCACTCACCTATCGACGTAACTACGGTTTGGCGAGTGCTGTCACACGAGCATGTCACTGTGCGATAAGCACTGATACCAAAGAAAAGGGCTCTGCATTTCCGAGTTTCCCCGCTCTATCAAGGTCTTTATCTGAGTCCTGGAGATGTTGCTCCTGTTTTTAGTTTCATTTTTTGCAAGGCGTTAGCCTCGAGTTTACGAGGGCGGGCGGCAAGGTGTCACGGGTCAGCCAAAAAGAACAGAACCGGCAGGCGGTGTTTGGGGTGTTTTAGGATTGGACTTTCGACGCCCATCCATACAGTGTCAATTGTTCGGTGTTTCTCTTTTATAGACTCAGTGTTTGATTCTCTCTCTCTCTCTCTGTTTTTGTCTTTGCCACGATACTCTTTGAACTTTTCTTTCATTAGTACCTCATCTTCCCCTGCCCCCTCCTAGGATGGTGGCGAGGAGACTGCACGGAATGGGCCGCTGCAATGAACAACGTGGTGTGACGGATGCGTGTGATTTGGTTATCGGCGGGAGAAAAGCTGGTAGGCTGGCCTGCTACGTACATACGTGGCCGCTTGAGAAGACGGGGCTGGCTGACTTTGTGATGGCTCGGATTTGAATTACGAAGAGAAGTTGCTTCAGGCTTTAGATTTTGCTTGATTTGACTGTTTATCTCTTCTTCCTACCGTTGGACGGTGATGATGGAATGGAATGGATGGATGGATGGATTCGCGTACATGAAACTAGATTATCTGCACCCATGTTAGATGCAATCCGTCATCCCTACAACCCTGCATCACCAGCCAGAAAAGTGATAAATGCCATCTAACATTGATTATTATTAGCATTATCCGTGATTCTCAACCGGCAAACTCATCACTCCCGCCCACCCACTGCGCCTTGTCGTTGGCCGCCAGCCACCACCCGTCAGCGCTTGGGACTTTGGCTACCCTCGGACGCGTGACTTTTGTATCCTGTTTGTTCTTGAGGCGGGAAGTGAGGTGCGGGGAGGGCTCTGCTGGGGATGCGGACGCGTGATCTGATGATGGTGGTGAAGGCTTGATGATATCTATTAGGGTTACATTGGTGGTGGGGATGGGTGGTAGCTTGGAGATCAAAGACTACTTCTTACGAGTTGAACAGCAGCGGGAGGTTAGAGATATTATCCCAAGTTTTGTATATGTCGGTTATGGTTATTCAAAGCTTTGATACCAATATACCCTGCTATCCGGTTTCCGTCATTAAAGCCATACGCTGCATACTTAGCCGGTGTTATGGTGTCCTACCCAACGTGTAAATATATCAACACAACTACAAACCAGCCTCTAAATCAGACTCTCGTACTTGTCCAACCCGGACTTCTGCTGACCCCCGCTCGCAGTGCCTTGGCTCCTCAAGTTGCTCATACTTGACGAGGCCGTCAGCCCCATAGGTGGCTGCGAAGCCCAGGGGCTAGGCTGCACGTGCGACGGCGGCGGTGCAATAGCGAAGGGCGACGTTGCTGGCGGCGGAGGCGGGAGCGTGAAGGACGGTGTGCGGGAGGTGCTTGTGGCAGGGCGCTGGCCGAGGGACATGCTGGACATGGATGTGCTCATGGGGAAGCCCGATGCGGAGGGGGTTGACGACGTCGAGCCCCATGGGTTGGAGGGAGCGGCCGAGGCCCAGTTCACCGATGTCGTGGCCGGGGCGTGTTGCTGTTGCGGAGTTGGGGGGAAGTTCGCCTGCGTCGGTTGTAGCGGCTGGCTGAACTGCGTCGACGCAGGCGTCAGGGTCTCGAAGCGCGCCAGGTCCGGCGTTACGGTACGGTAACTCGGCTGTGCGGGAGGCTTCATGCTTGCTTGGCTGGGGGGGACCGTCGGGCCTGTCGCCGGGCTAGGTGTAGACCACGAGAAGGCTGGCGCCTTGGGCGTGCTGGAGGAGGATCTCGTGGCGGGCACTGTCGAAGGAGCTTCGTCCCAGCTGGGTGCCGCACTGCTAGATGCCCGCGGACTGGCGCCAGGGCGTCCCTTGACAAGGGCTTCGAAATCATCTTCGTTTGAACCGTTACTCTGGTCGAACGTTGTGCCTGTGACACCACCAAAGGCCATGAAGTCATCGTTTGGAGCGGCCGTGGCGCCATTCGAGGACCCAGAAAGCTCCTGGAGCTTCCGTGTCTGCTCGTCCTCGACTCGCCGCGACAACGCCTTGATGAGTTCCATGAATGCCTGAAACTGCTTCAAATCTAGAAGAGGCCCTAGACTCATGCTCCAGAGAATGGGCAAAAGGTCCATGGCCACGAAGTCGGCATCCGCAACCTGGCCGATGATGCGGAGAACGTTGAGAGCGGCGATCATGACGGCTGGTTCCTTCGTTTTGATCACCTTTATTAGTGGAATAATCTTCTCCTGCATAGTGAACTTGTCCAGAGCGCTAGACGACGAAGGCTTCTTGTTTTCCGAACCGATCCCGTTGAGTCCGTCATCTTTGGCGGCGTCGTTGGAGCCGCCGCATAGGATCACGAAGGCCTGAAGACCACGGACCTTGATGGCGAGACTATTTGTTTTGCTGAACACGGCCGCAATTACCGGGAACAACTCGCTTTTAATCGTGGTAAAGTCGAGTATTGGCAACACCACGGGTAAGCTTCTTAGTGCTGCGTCGACGATAGTATGTGATGGACATTCAATAGCTGCCATAATTACAGGAAGCATATCTGCATTTTCTCATTAGTTGCTCAACGGTGTGTAAGGGGGTTGAAAATCATACCATCTTTGAACTCCTTCCCGGAGCAGTTGTTGGCGATTACGGCAAGGTGCTCAAGAACAACCATCAGTCCCGCGTCTCTAGATGGGTCCTTTTCTTGACTGTTCTTTGCGTTCATCACGAAAATCTCCCTCAGGGCAGGCCGGACTTTATCCCCAAATGCCCGCCGGGCGGAAGGAAGAAGTTCGATGATCTTAAAGATGTTTTGAAGAATCAAAGACAAAAGATCCCTATCCTTGAGCTCGTCCAACAGTGCGGGCAAGACCTTTCTCTCCATGACTGATTTCGGGAACGATGGTAGGACCTTGACTAGTCCCCGCAGGAATTGTGACTTTTCCTTTGCAGTCTTGGCTGGAAACGCGTCGAGGAATCGAATAGTAGAGACTAGGATGTTGTCAAAGTATTCGCTTTGTTGGAATTCCCGAGCTGTCATCCGTTGCGCGGGCCGTCTTGTGATAAGTCTCGGAAGCACTTGGTGTGAGAGATCCCTCGGCAATGGTCGTGAAGCGAGGTAGTTGTTAGAGGCAGAGGGCACACTCGACGAGGCCGCGAATAGTCTCTTGTATGAGGATAGGCTGCCATGGGCTTCCAAGGGCGATTGATGGGGGGAGTTGTAGAGAGCCACACACATGAGACCCAGAGAAAACATGTCGGAGGAAGAGTTTAGATTATTGTCGATGACGAAGTCCGGAGAGGTGTAGTCGAGACTGAGCTGGACAACCTTGGGTAACCTAGGATCCATGTTGAGGACCTCATAGAGGTTAATTCCCTGTATGGAAGTCGGTTTGTCAGAACCCTCAGGGGGGCTGCAGAAAGACAGGCCGCTCAGCTTCCAGTCAGACTATGGCCATGTTAGTGAACCAAGTACGTTTGAAAGTCCGCAAACTTGACATGCCTTGGCGTTGATGAGGATTGCGGCCGGTGTGAGATTGCCGTGCACAAGGCCTGCATTCTCATGCAAGAACTCGAGAGCCTTGCTGATTTGCAATAGGCCTTTTTGGATTTCCAACTCGTCAATCTCAAGCTCCCTCCTCCGCCTTGTACCATCAGCACCTTCGGTAACGAATCGACTCGACCTCCCGCCAGGACCCCCAGCTCGTTCTTGCTCATCCTTGTCTTGCAGCACGCTCGACAGAGAAGACGTTACCGCCTCGGTCACGAATTGCAAACCGCCACCTCTGGTTTCCTCCACCGGCTCAACCAGCTCGAGAATGCTCGGGTGCCGCAGCTTCGCAAGGCTCGAGGCCTCCTTCTTCAGTCGCTCAACAACCTCATCCACCGTCTTCTTATACGACGAGGCGCCGGACCTCCCCAAGGAGCCGCCATGGGTCTCTAGTGATCTCTTGTCGAAGACAAAGACGCTATACGCCTTGCCCGTGGATTTCTTCTTTGCATCGAAGATCTTCCACGGCCCTGCCGTCGAAGTCGGAGTCGCAGCGATAGAGTAATTCCCGGTGATGTTGGTGGCCGAGATGGATTTGAAAGCCGAAGAAAACATGGTGCGTCTACGCGGGAAGCGATGGGGAGCTGGAAGTCTTGGCGATCATGTCGAGTTATCAGATATATTTCAGGGGACGTTGGCGGCTGCCTTGCGCGTCGTCAGCTACGATGGATGCTGCGGCAGTGGTTCGAGAGCACGGATATAAATCCCAGAAAGCGATTCGATGCGATTCAATAACGAGCGTGGGAGGTTCGACGCCGATCAGGGTGGGTTTCGCGGAATGACGTTGTTGTCGCGACGTGGAGTTGACAGATGATCCATAAATTGGTACTGCGCTGCGATAGTGATACGTAGTGCCTTACACGTGGTGGAACAAGGTGAGCAAGGAGCTCAGAGCTTCACCGCAACCGGCGGCTGCCCGATGAGGTAAGCCATTTTGATGTCTGCACCTTATCTCTCACCTTTCCTTTCCTGTGCATAAAACATTTATTTCCATATAAACCGTGACTCGACGGGTACCTTCGGATCCACGGTTCGCGCAGTGACGGCTGAGGCGCGGTTGGCCGCGGCATGTTCACCCGAAGTACCGCGGTTTAAGCAAGGCTGAGCCTATCGGGCGATTTCCAATGCAATTTGATGCCACCGTCTCAAGTCCGATCCAACTCCGATAGATCCATGACTCTGCAATAATACTCTTCTTAACTGCCCCGTTCTCGCTCTGATCCTCATTCCCGTCGTCTTGATTGCGAAGACGTTGCGTGTTCGAAACTGCATCAATTGACACCTCCTTGCCTCTATCTGGCCTCTACGATCCAAAACTTTCGTCGTCATGATGCGCCCCACGTTCGTCTCTCGCTCCGCTCTACGGAGCGCAACGAGAGCTTCAAGTTCGAGATTGTTGCCGCTCTGCCAATCCACGCGGCTCTTTAGCATCAAGGCTGAGGCTGCCTCTATATCAAAGCCTTCTGACCTCGATGCGACACGACTCACTATCCAGAAGACCTCGAACCCCAAGGCACTTAGCAAAAACGAGGATCTCGTCTTCGGAAGAGAGTTCACAGGTAAGCATCTTAGTACGACAAATCAGACGGGGAACATAGCTAACATGTACGATCACAGATCATATGCTTACAATCGAATGGAATAAGGAAGACGGTTGGTTGGAGCCCAAAATCACACCCTACCAGAACCTCTCCTTGGATCCCGCGACATGCGTTTTCCACTATGCGTTCGAATGCTTCGAGGGAATGAAGGCGTACAAGGACAAGAGCGGCCAGGTGCGGCTATTTCGACCTGACAAGAACATGGCCCGTCTAAATGGATCTTCTGCCCGTATTGCCTTGCCCACGTTCGACCCCCAGAGCTTCATTGAGATGATCTCAAAGTTCGCCAACCTAGACTCCCGCTTCATCCCTGATAAGCGCGGCTACTCGCTGTACCTGCGGCCGACCATGATCGGAACCCAGAAGACTCTGGGCGTTGGTCCTCCCGGATCTGCGCTCCTGTACGTGATCGCATCGCCTGTCGGACCATACTACCCCACCGGCTTCAAGGCTATCTCGCTCGAGGCTACTGACTACGCTGTACGCGCATGGCCTGGCGGAGTCGGCGACAAGAAGCTCGGAGCCAACTACGCGCCCTGTATCTTGCCCCAGCTGCAGGCTGCCAGCCGTGGATTCCAGCAGAATCTATGGCTTTTCGGAGAGGAGGAGTACGTCACTGAGGTCGGCACCATGAACATGTTCGTGGCGCTGAAGAACAAGGAGACCGGTGAGAAAGAGCTCGTGACGGCTCCTCTCGACGGCACCATCCTCGAGGGTGTAACGCGTGACTCAGTTCTTGCGCTTGCTCGGGAGCGCCTCGGACCCAAGGGATGGAAGATCAGCGAGCGAAAATACACCATGTCAGAGTTGGCCGAGGCTTCCAAGGAGGGCCGGCTACTAGAAGCGTTCGGTACTGGTACTGCGGCCATTGTTGCCCCCGTCCGATCCATCTCCTGGAAGGGCGAGCTCGTAGACTGCGGTCTTGCCGATCATGAGGAGTCGGGTGAGATTGCATTGCAGATGAAGGAGTGGATGGAGAGCATCCAATATGGCGATGAGGAGCACCCGTGGAGTTATGTTGCACAGGCGTGAGCAACTACAGAGGCGTGGGTGACTGGAAAGGCGTAAGGCGGCGAACGTATGGTTGGACATTTAATAGAGAACTTAGACCATCCTAGGCTAGCCAAAAATAGAGTTATACGGATCTACAAGGGCTGCCTCATCCAGTATTCTGCGAGTTGTATTTAGGTTGTTCCGGACTCTGTTACTCTGTAACTGTATTCACAATTACGTCGTGCCGTGGCATTGACTCGCTCAAGGTGCGTGCCATTACGTCGACAGATAATCCCGAGTTGGCTACTCAAGCAGGACAAATCACGAGGGGGCGAAAAGAACCAGTCGAGTGATTTAAACCATTGCAAGAATTTGTCTTGCGGAAATGCAATAACATGTACAGTTCGACGACCGGACCACGAGTCTACCCTTGTCTATCACGAGCAGTCTCTCCTCCTACGCAACGCTACCCCACGTCCTCACTTCTTCTCCTGCTTGGACGGATCGGGCAGGATTCCCTCCTCTTCTAATCGTCTCCGTGCCTCCTCGAGTGCCCAGGTTGAGACTCTGTAGATGTACCGGTTAGCATCGAGTAAATCCTTTCAAAACGCCGCATCATTCCGCGGAGCCATTGAAGGCTCCAAGCCAGTCAACAGCTCACGCCTAGCGAACGTCCACCCTTCCGTCCCTCCTGCTATCCAACCATGAACAAAATTCCAGGCACACTCACGTGGTATCAGGCTTGAATGCCAGCGCCAGGCCGGTGGCGACCAAGCTGCCGCAGAAGAAGTACATAGGCCACTCCCAGCCCTCAGGTTCGGGCTTCTCGCCGGGCTTGATTCCCCAGAGCCAGCCGCCGGGAGGATCGAACTGGGACTCGCTGCCGTGGCCGCTTCGTCGTCGGGCGGTCACGGAAAAGGCTCTGGCGGCGGAAGAGGAGGAGCGAGCGCATCGGACAGCACGCAGCGGCGCGGCGGCGTGGCGGATGAGGGCCATGGGTACGGCTCGGAGGGGGATTCGGGGGGTGCAGTTGAGGCGAGATGTCGTGTGGTGGCCTCAATGGCTGCGTGGTCGGGCGGGAGGCGAGTTGGTGGTTCAGATGGTGGTTGTTGTTGAGGTCGCCATTCCCGGGAGATCGGAAAACCGTTCACGTGATTACGGATCATAGGACCGTGCCGGGGTGCAAGCGGCCGCCACACCCAACTCTTGCAGTGTGCACTAACAAATGAATTGAAAGGTGGGGATAATTGAAATACAGACCGTGTTCATCTATCATAATTTAACACTCAACTGTCATCTTGAACATTACATTTCTTCATGGCTGTACTTTGTCTAGTGTTTTTGTTGTCAGATCTGCTAAACGTGCAAATATTCCAATCCCCGCGGCTCCAGGGAACTGTTAGAGACGCACCGACGCCAAGGTGATGGACGACTACGCTCCCCTCCCTCGCGTGTTAGCGGCAACAAAACACCGAATGAGGAGACGGCACTCGAAGCTCTGTGGATAATGATGACCCGGAGCGTCATTTGCACAGGTGCAATGGTTGTTGCAGTTCAATCTCGATCGTTGGTCTGTCTACTCCCAAGTTAACGACGGTGACGGTGAGTCAGTCTTGATACGGTAGATTCGATAAAGCCTTTGCTGATTGAGACTTGGATAAAACCTCAAGTTTGCCAATTTTGACACTCTAGGCGGGAATGTATGCTCGGTTTGCGCAGACGAGCTTGGCGTTGTACTATTGCCCTTCCATCAGTCCGGAGTAGTGTTGGGAATTCACTTCCTAAAGCAGCCAGTATCAATCGCCAGTATCGATCGCCAGTATCAACTTCGCGGCTCAATGGATCTTATGAGAAGTCACGTTTTGCTATTATCACCATCGTCACCATAAGCATCTGCGTATCTAGATTCGAACGTCTAGCAAGATGCCAGACAAAAGCAATAGGCGAATAGGCTTCGTCCAGGCCAAAGCAACATTTTCCCGGGGTATTGGGCAAGAAGACATCGTCAGAACCGAGATTCCCACAGACTTCGCGTTAGCTACTGGTACAGAACATTCGTCACGGCCTCAGACTCCTAGATCACCAGGTCCTATGCCTCGTCTGACATCGCCCGCGGGAAGCATCGACATGGACCGCTCTAACATCGGCACCAGACGTAGCTCTGTTGTGAGCATCGCCCAGATCGACCAGATGATCTCCGATGATAAATGGAATATGGATACATACGGCGTCAGCGAGTTACGAGATGGCTTTTTTGATGCTCTCTTCCTAACGCCTGCCCCCTTGGTTCCAGATGAAGTCAAGGAACGTTCAAAGGCGACGCTACCGATCGCGTTTGACAAAACCCATCCTCTTTCACTAAAATACTTCTTACCACGACAGTGGCACGACCTGCAGTCGGTAGTATGCCAGGTTGCTACCACGAGGGCTGGGATCAAGCTGTTCAAGTCTTTCTTGGCTTTCTTCGTCGCCTATGCCCTCTGTCTAATTCCGACGACACATCAGTGGCTGGGTCGATATGATTACATCATGGTTCTGTCAGTCATTCTAAATCATCCAGCTCGCACCTTTGGATCCCAGGTTGACGGTGCAGTTTTCACTATCATTGGCACAGCGGCCGGGCTTCTCTGGGGCGTCATCGGGCTGTTGATATCTACCTCGACGCTCTCTGCCAGTGCTGGATACGGAGGCATTTTAGCCATGTTTCTTGCAATCTTCATGGCGAGTATCGCTTACATACGTTCCTTTTTCATCCGCTTCTATCAGTCCATTCTCTGTGCTGGCATGGCCATTTCTTTCGCCACACTCGCAGAGTCAAATAGCCACACGATCCAGTGGCCAAAACTAAGAAGTTATGCCATCCCATGGCTCCTAGGTCAAGCAATTGCATTGGTAATAAACATGCTGGTGTTTCCCGACGCTGGAAATAGGCCGCTGGCCGCAGCTCTTGATAAGTCTTTCAGAACTATGCAGGTGGGTTCCCTAACACTATGTTTCGCAAGAATTATGTACTAAACCCTTAAATCCTAAGGAATCTCTTCTTATTCCCCGTCCTAGAAATACGAGATTGAGGCGACGCCTTGCTGCAAGCTTTATGGATCTGTCAATGGCATATCGTGACATGAGAATTGAAGTCACCATCACTCGCTTTCGCCCAGCCGATGTACGAGACTTGCGAAACCTCATGCAAGGAGTTATCAGGGCTTTCCTATCCATGAACACAGATACGATTCTTTTTGAAAACTACGATGCAAACAGCCCGGTTGACATTACCGTCGGTGGACCAGCCAACCCTTATCAGAATACACCTGAGGAAGACCCTACTTCTGGGCTTGATGAGGAGGAGGTGAGCCGCAAGGTAGCCAGCGCTCTCTCAGCACCTACGAAGGAGGTATTGGCTTGCATGACAGAAAGTCTCAAGCGATGCCACGCCGCTCTGATGAACCTATCCGGCTACCGCAGTGTCTTTGGCCCATCCGCGGATGTCTCATCAGACATATCCCCTGTCCAGGCACGCATAAAAGAAGCTCTAGCCTCCTTCGACTCTGCAGAGTCCCGTCTCTTACTCTCAGGCGACCTACCCGAATCCTACGCCAACCGTTCCGAAACCGTTCACCTCTTCGTCTTCGCCCGGCACGTCCGCGAAGCCGCCGCCGCCATCGTCAGTCTCATGACCAAGGTACACAAGATGCACCTCGATTCAGACAGTAAGCGGCTGAACCTGCCAACATACTCCCCTTGGAAGGCTATCTATCGTACAAACGCCCAGGTCCGACATGACCGAGGGGGTGTTACGGCTGGCATGTATCAGGCCACTTTTGCCGAGATAGCGCACTTGCTGGAAATCATCAAATCCAAGGAACACCACCCTAGGGATCGTCAGAGTTACGAAGCCGTCACATCTGAGAAGGTTGAGGGGTCACGGCCAACTCTGGATGCTAGCTCTGTTGCCGGCGAGCCAGCCTCCAAGCGAGATAAGCTCGGGTACAAGACATGGAAGATTATGCACCGACTGCAAGGTTTCGAAAGCCGATATGCTTTCAAGGTGGCTCTTCTTACGTCCATGCTTTCCATTCCCGCCTGGCTGCCAGATGACTCGGACTGGTGGAATCGATACGAGGCTTGGTGGGCTGTCTGCATGGGCTGGATCATGATGCATCCCCGCGTAGGCGGTAATGTACAGGATCTCGTCACGCGGGCCTTCGCTGCTATTCTCGGTGCCATGTGGAGTGCTGCGGCTTATGCGGCTGGAGAGGGGAATGCCTATGTCATGGCAGTTTTTGGCGCTATGTACATGCTTCCTATGTTATATCGCTTTACGCAGAGCTCACATCCGGTAAGATTGCAAACAGGCAGGATCTAAATGAACATCTAGACTAACAGCTTTTGCAGCGATCTGGGCTTGTAGGATGCTTCTCCTTCACTGTCATATCTCTTGGCCTACGGAACCACACCGGGTCACAATCTGCAGAACTCCTCGCCGTGCACAAAGGGCTGGTGTTCTTTGTCGGGACGACCACCCCTATAATCGTGAACTGGATCCTCTGGCCTTTCGTAGCACGCCACGAGCTCCGAACCGCGCTATCCTCGATGCTCTTCTTCATGAGCATCATCTACAGAAGTGAGCCGGTCGTATTTTCTACGCCGTTTCTCTCAATTGACATTATTTACAGGTGTCGTTGCGAGATACGTTTACTTCGACGAAGGCAAAGACCCCACGCCCGATGACATCCGAAGGTCAGAGATGCTCGAAAGCCGTCTCCGCGAAGGCTTCGTGCGAATACGCCAACTTCTCGTACGAAAACTCCCCATTCTCCAGTTCAAAATACATCGCTCACTGTGCTTAAGGTCATGACTCGTCACGAACTCCGGCTCCGCGCCCCCTTTGACCCCCTTCCCTACTCCGCTCTCGCCGGTGCCTGTGAGCGCTTCTTCGAGTACCTCATCGACGTTCGCCAGTCTGCACTCTTTTACAATCCAAACTACATCCGCGACAATCCCATCGCCGCAGCGAAGCTTCTCGGCCACAGAAGGGATGCAGTAGCAGCAATACTGGGCAATCTGTATATCCTCGCCGGCGCGCTGCGGTCGCAGCGGCAAGTACCTGTAAGCAACCTCTCCTACAGTCACGAACTCTTCTCACGGGGCTGTTTTGGGCGAACTTGAACTGAATTTCATAGCGCTATCTTCCCAGCGCCGCAGCCGCCAGGAAGAAACTCCTCCTTAAAACCGCAGAGGTGGCGGAGGAAATTGCGCAGAGCCCCGAGTACTGCGAACTCGAGAGGCAAAAGACGTGGGCCGATATATACAGATACTCGTACAACGAGAGTCTGACGGGCTGTGTCGCGCAGTTGGAGGAGTTGGAGAAGTTCACGAAGCTCATTGTTGGCGAGCAGGCGTATATCTCATTTCCCTAGTTGGACTATGCTTGCAGCGTTGTTATTAGAGTCTTGCTATTCGCTCCCGACACTTCTCTTTCTTTTCGCACGTATGAGGTATATTACATGAAACGAATAAACGACCCTCGGCTCTGGGCTTGGCTTTGTTTGACATATCTGCCATGGTTACCCCAGTATCGTGCCGCCTTGCGGAGTTCCCCTTATTGCGCATTTTCATCCTTTCAATAGCTTACGCCTGAATCCTAGGGTGATACCTCGTTCGATGAAAGGCTTCTTCCTCCATATTCAGAGAACATACTCGACTTCGGATCATCTTGTTCCGCAACCTCTCAACAATGGCGATGATTAGACCTTGGAAGCGGTTCTTGTCTTGATCGTCGTCAGATACACGTTTGTCTTGGTTATACTGCTTGATCCAGTCTTCTGCAGACACGGCTTAAGTCGCAAATAGTTACTCCATATAACAGCGATCCACGATAGATTCCGATTCAGACCAACAGTGATCTCAACAATCTTAAAGTCTGAATATCCGTAGATTTAACAGGTACGAGAAATAGATGCGTCGCGACCTAAATAAGAAAGAAAATATTATTCCAACCTGAAGTACAAATCGCCGTCAAAGTGTATCAGCCAGGCACTTACGGACTCGCCGTATTAATTTCAGTCGAATACCTCCGGGCAGTACACCGACTCGCCTTCATCCTCATCCCAATGACGAAACTGTTGCCGTTCTACATCCCAAGTCCAGTAGGTTCCATCATCCATATCGCTATCATCCGAAGTTTCAGCTTCAGGTATAGTGAGGATATCGTTCCCGCAATATTCGACCACTTCACTTGCTTCATCTATTATCTCATGTGCAGCAGCTTGGTCTCCGATATACAAGGCTTTCAGGCCGCTTTCCAAAGGGTCCAGTACGATATCCGAACTTTCCTTAGTCTCTCGTTGGCTACAAGTCTCTCCTTGGGGAGGCACCTCTTGCCGGTGGTCATGTCCTAGTTTGGTGATGTGACCAGGGCGTCCGAGATCAAGGCATGATCCAGTCTGTATTGTTTCCGTCAATAGACGTAACGTTGGAGACGACTTGTTCTTTCTAGTTCCCTTTACCTTTTCAGCCTCTAGTGTCTCTGCTTCTTCTTGGTTGAGCCTGGCTCTGTTTCTAATGGATGTGTGTTTTGTTATGCAGGCATCCTTCTCTCTCTCTCTGCGGCACTTTTGCGCCGGTGTACGGGTTTGCCGTCTGAGTTTCCGTCCTTCTGCAGGATTGTGCCCAACACTTGGTACTCGAAGCATGTGTTGGAACCTTGGAAAGCCGCCGTGTAGGATATTCTTGTAAGTTGATGTAACAGGGCCCCAACCAACTGAATCCAGTGGTCTAGAGAGAACTTCCCAGTTTTGGACGTTGGGAGCCTTAGACTCAGGACAGTATTTCTCAGAGCATGATGAATACTTAGCCATACTGCTCAGACATGTATGGAGGTTCCCTAAGTGGCCGAACTCCATTGTTGACTTGTGGCGTAAGTTCTGACTGGGTCTGCTGAGAGGATCGAGCAACTTGCGACCATTCGATCGGCTTGATGCTGATCTCGGCTTGCCCTGAACGGTTTGCGTTGTCATGGCATTGGATGTTTCTGTTATTCGCCGATGAGATGCAGACGTTTCCCCTGTCTGAGTTAGCCACGTGCTCATTGCTGGATGTATGCACTTACATACTCTATAGATAACGCAAGTCTTTTCAAGATTGCGTAGACATAGTTCAAACGATTAATACAGGCCGGCTTTCGGCACTGGGACTCAAGACGGAATTAGAGAGCCACTGGAACTGCAGGCTTATAAGTTGTTAATTGATTGACAAAGTGAGGCTGGGTATAGAGCCTCAAATTATTCCGCGTTCCGTTTTCACGCGGCTCAGGATCGAACTATGACGTTAAGGCAAGATTGCTAACTCGTATTAGGGGGTGCGCGGCGGTTCCCGAAATGCAACATAGAGCCCGACGTGGTAGAGATGAATGTATGTTGGTTGACCTTGCATCAATAGTTCAGCGCCACTGTAAGGAATCGGGCAACAAGGCAATGTGCAAATTCGGTCATCCCGAAAAAGGCAGACCTTTGCCTGACCGTTGTAAATCTCACCAGTGTCTCACAAATTACAAACCTCTTTCCTAGTCCTCAGCCTGTCTCTTCAGACCACGAATGTCGGCCTGGTGGATGTGCCTCATCCAATGAAGCTTCCCTGATGGTTTGTAATTGGACTTGTCGGCTCATCCGAGCCTGATGTCCTCCGTCTTACCAAGCTGGCGCCGTCAGAGCAGCATAAGGAGACAAGAGGAAACAAAAATGCTGGCCACTGATGCTTCAGCCCACATACACCACACCACGCAGAAGGGGGGGCTGAGTTGACATTTCGCGACTCCCCGACTTGCCATGTTGATCTTGGAAGAGCTCTGCTGAACAACGCCTTGTAACATGAGGCAGAGTTTTGTTATTTCTTTCATCCGGTCCAAGAGGCAAAAACACAATAACGCGCGTAGTTCAGTGAAGCTCAGCCGCATGATAGACATACGCCATCCAGCCCGGTCGCACTTATGTTAAAAGACCGCAGTCGATTGATACTTGAAGTAGTCACCGTTTTTTCTTACCGGTTCGTATATACTGTCCTGGCTTCTTTGCGTGTCTGGCAGAGTTCTCCGTTTGCTCTGGGCCCCAGTGTGTCTAACAATTTGTCCTTTATCTCCGGATATTGACATCAACAACCTGAACACAGTCGGCGTGTCTTGATCTCAATGTACCTACTGCTTCTGAAGAATTACCCTCGACGGAAGCCGAGACTCGACACTTTTAAGTGCAAGTTTCGGTAAGCTATGAAAATGCATCCTAGTATACCTTACAGTTTCTAACTCGAACATTCAGCCGATAGTTGAGACCGAGGGTTCGCGATACATCACGTCTGTGATGCCCAAGTATTACCGGCGTAAGCCAGATACCGATAATTTATCCAGCCTTTATAAACTTGATATTGTTGCGTTCGATCGATCCCAAAGCTTATTCGGGGCGAGAAACTCCTGCGCGATGTCTCAAAGTCAACCACCGTTGGCAGGCCATGTTGATGATTTCAAACTCACCCAAGGAGGCAACACAACGAATCCAACAGCCCAAGAAGCAACAATATCACAAGCAGTGGGTCAAGAAACGTCCTCCACTGGCCAAAACGTGGGCCTAACCCCCTACGTGCTCCATTATGCTCCTATGCAGTATCACTCCAACACTGCAAGACCTTGGTTCCCTACCCAAGGATTCAACGCAGAGTCAGCACCTGACGACTACGCACAACCTAGCGTTTGGACAAACCGTCCAATTCCTAGGCCTAATGAGTCTCCGGGACGGAGCAGCTTTGCAGGCAGTCCATTCCAACTTACACCGCAGATACCACAGCACATTCTCTCAGATTGGCCAGTCTCGAATCCAGGATATCCAACTCATGCACAGGCTCACTTGAGTAACCTTTTGCCAAATCTCAACTTCGAGTCCACTGCATCTAATGCGGTATCCTTCGGTGTGTCCGGGCAAGCTATTGGACACAAATCGCCTCTCAGAGCACCTCCGCCAACTGTTCCACAACGCAGGCATGTAGTCCGATCGTTTGTAACACATGGCCAGTTCATATACGTTAGCATCAACATCGGTACTGGCGAGAGGCCTGTCCGTGCGCGATGCTCTTTGTACCGCGACTCAAGCAATGCCGACGGAAATCTTGCCGTACATCTTGGACTGAAAACACGCCCGGTCCCGCGTCAGAAGAGAAGGGTAGAGCCCGGGCACATGAATGGCAAACCACTGCATAAGTATGCGCAGTTTGACGCTATGAAAATGGATGGGTCCGTCGTGCCGCTCAATATTCAACTCTTTCGGATGAACGACGTGGCTGCTGTGAAACTCGATCTTGGAAGAGAGGCATTGGCAAAGCTTGGTTTAATCATGTTAGGTACAGAAGAAGGTAAGTTGAAGTTCCCACTACGTGAAATCCTTCCCAAACCGCCCGTTAACTCACGCCCCGTTAATTTTATAGGTTCCAAGCCGGCCATGCACTTAACCATTCCGGAGTCGGCGTCCGCTAGCTTCGGATCTTCGGCCCCACCATCGGCCTTCTCCCATCACTCATCACCATCGGCGTCCAGTCAATTTGCCCCAACATTTGGTGCCGTGGAAGATGAGTGGAGGACACAGGAGCCTGCGACGACCAACGCAGAGTCTGCCTCGTTTCTTTGCCCGTCACCAGCACAGGCGACACAGGGAAGATGGCAGGCATCTGCTGGAGGGCCTCCTGGAGGACAAGGACCTCCCAATACGTTTACTACTTTTCCTTAGCTCCAACGGAAAACCCCAAGATCCTCGTAAGCAGATCAGTTGAAGTCACTGTTCATAGTCGTGGATCGAGAGAAGTAATCCGCCGCGACACATATGACGAGGGAGTGCGCTGTTCATAATGGTACCACATGTTGTTGGAAGTCGCTTACCCTGAAGCAGACGAGGAGAGACCCAGGACCCCAGTACTACTATCTCCTTTGTCGCGAAGGAAAAATGCCAAGAATTTCTTTTACTTAGATACTAAATAGTTTCATTTGGGGATTACATTGACAGACTTCCATAGGCTTCACGAACCACTCAATGCCTATGTTGCAACTTCGTTAACCCCCATGCCGTAGAATTTGCTTGTGAAGACGGCGAGGTGGGGTTTGAAACCTCACGTGGAGCATTTATTACATGTTCACTCCGACCCCTGCTGACACGCTGGAATCGTTATCATTATCTCACCCATGAACCGCAACGAACCAACCTGAAGCGCCACCGGAAACACCTGCGTCTGCGGAAGCTCGGCCACGTTCGTCCCTTGTGACGCAAACCCCGACTTCGAAAGCTGGGGAAACTGGCATGTGAAAGGCGCTAAGGCTCCGGCGCTAGAAGTTCGGCGCTAAAAGCGCCAAGACTGCGGGCGGCGAGATGCCTCGGCCTCGGTCGAGATCCCAGCTGACATCAGCGGGTCCGTCCCATGAACATACGGGCATTTCTCCATCTTGCCCCAGACTCCGACTCTCCTCCTGTCTTGCACAAACATCCGAGGTCTGCCGAACGCTTCTTATATCTTGTCGCCCTGCTGCAGCTTTATCTTTACTCGGAAATACACAAAGATACCGCTCTATACCAAGGAATACCACGACCTCTCTCCTCTGAAATCTAGCTGTTGTTGACGTGTTATTCGACATCATGGGAGGTATGTGCTTGCGCCCACCGACGTCAACCATCTCATATGCTAATTCCCATGCAGCTCTCGACCGAATTTCTCAGATTGGCGGCCAGATCACAGGTAACCCGACCGCTGGCGGCCGCGACAAGATCCTAGAGAAGCGTCCCGACGATGTATGCAGGCTCCCCATCGCTTCCCACAAGCAAACACAAGCTAACTGCATCGCCAACAGGTTGTTGTCACCGCTTGCTGCCGGACTGCCTTCACCAGGGGAGGTAAGGGTGGATTCAAAGATACCCAGGCCGCAGACCTCATGGCCGGCGTTCTGAAAGCCATCATCGACCGCTCCAAGATCAATCCCTCCCTCGTCGAAGATGTGTGTGTCGGCACCGTCCTAGCCCCTGGTGGTGGCGCAACTGAGATGCGGGCGGCCACATTGGTCGCAGGGTTCACAGAGTCGACTGCCGTGCGGACGCTCAACAGGCAGTGCTCATCAGGACTGCAGGCGTGTGTCGACGTGGCGAACCAGATCAAGGCTGGCATGATCGACATCGGTATCGGTGCTGGCGTTGAGAGCATGAGCACTCAATACGGGTAAGTCTCTCTTGGCTTCGACTGCGATTCTTGCGATGCTAATCTTTCATGCAGACCTGGCGCCGTTACCGAGTTCTCCGAACTTCTCGAGGGCCACGCTGAGGCCGCGAGCTGCAAGGTTCCCATGGGTGTTCTCTCAGAAGCCATGGCCAAGGATCTCGGTGTCTCGCGAGCCTCGCAAGACGCCTTCGCCGCCGCTTCATACCAGAAGGCACTCAAGGCTCAGAAGGATGGACTTTTCGACCAGGAGATCGTCCCTCTTACGGTCAAGTACGAGGACCCCAAGACTGGGGAGACCAGCGAGGTCAGCATCTCCAAGGACGATGGCGTTCGCCCAGGCATCACCGCCGAGTCGCTGGGCAAGATCCGCCCGGCCTTCGCCAAGGATGGCAGCATCCACGCCGGCAACGCTAGTCAGATCTCTGACGGCGCCGCGGCTGTTCTACTCATGAAGCGCTCGACCGCCGAGAAGCTTGGCCAGACTATCCTGGGCAAGTACGTTTGCGCATCTATCGTGGGCGTTAAGCCCCTCCTCATGGGCCAAGGCCCCTGGAAGGCGATCCCCAAGGCTCTTGATCTCGCAGGCATCTCCAAGGATGATGTGGATATCTACGAGATCAACGAGGCTTTCGCTAGCCAGTGCTTGTGGTGCGCCAACGAGTTGGGCATTCCCCAGGAGAAGATTAACCCCAAGGGTGGTGCCATTGCCTTTGGACATCCTCTCGGCTGCACTGGCGCCCGACAGGTTTCTACCTTGCTGTACGAGCTGAAGAGGACAGGCAAGAAGGTCGGTAACACATCTATGTGCATAGGCACTGGTATGGGTATGAGCGCTGTGTGGGTCGCGGAGTAGGGGGCCATTGAATAATTTTGAGTGTCTCCTGTACTTGTATGAATAGATTGCTATCATGATCCTGTATCCTCGACATGTAAACTTCGCAGACTGCCACGTCCTAGTCATGGTTTTATTCTCTTCGAGCTGTCTTGAATGTCCATCTTCCATTCCTCTAAATCATACCCAATGTGTGGTAGTCTCACACCCATTGTATCCAAATATCTAGATTTGATTTACATTAGAACCCTTCTATTCTCGAACCAATGTTCTTCTTGTTTGCGACTTCAACGAGATGCATCCCCACCACCAAATCCATCAGCCCGAGCCCCACGCTCTTGTAAATCACAGTGCCTTCTCTCAGCCACTGCACCAAGGCACCCTCCTTCTTCCGCTCGTGGCTCGAAGAGTTGCCCGTGCTTGAGCTCGATTTTGTGCGGTGGTGAAAAGGGAAGTTGGGCGTGCGCGTGCCTGAGCCCGAGCCGATGGACCCCGTGGGGCTGCTTGGCCGAGGCTCGCTGGCGGCGCCGCCGCTGTTAAAGACGCTTGACATGGAAGAGCCCTTGTCGTTTAGGTCGATCCGGTCCATCTCTTCGGAGAGGGACGCCCTGCTGCTGGGGGTTTCGACGTCGGATTCTTCGAGGGCTAGGCGATGGAGCATGACGAGTTCACCGAGCCTTTTGCATATTAGCTGGGGTCTCTCATAGTGTTACAGGGATTGTCAACTTACTCAACGAGCTGGTGAGGACCAATCTTGGCAGATATGATTTCCCCGGCTTCCTTGAGGGCTCCCTCTAGAGTATCGACGACAATGGCGCCGCCTTCTATAGCATGCTTGTGGAAATGCCGGTGTGGCTTCTCTTGCTTGACGGCTAGCTGTAGCAAGTCCTCCGGGAGCTCCCTCATGCCAGGCCGATACGACCCTATCGCAACGATCAGCCGTCCCTTTTTGCGTCCTTCATGCGACGTCAAGATAGATCCATCAAACAGATCGACCTGCGACGGCGTGCAGCAGTA
The DNA here is from genome assembly GCA_014621405.1 of Stylonectria norvegica. Classification (NCBI taxonomy): domain Eukaryota; kingdom Fungi; phylum Ascomycota; class Sordariomycetes; order Hypocreales; family Nectriaceae; genus Stylonectria; species Stylonectria norvegica. The sequence goes on along the minus strand of JAANBC010000098.1, from coordinate 41,142 downwards.
GATGACATCGGCATCGCGGACGTGCTGCTTCAGCATCTGCGGGTACTCCTTGAAGGTAGGCGTCAACAGGCCAAACTTGGTGCGCGCCCAGCCCTCGCGCTCCTTGACGGCGATGGGAATCGTGGCAAACTTCTTAAGGATGCCCGTCGCACTGCTGGAGAAGCGGCGGTTGATGACGTTGACGTGCTTGATGGTGCTGCCGCGCATCATGAGCGCCAGCCGGACGTGCCAGTAGGCCTGCAGGCCGCTGCCGAAGACGGTGATGGTTCGCACGTGGTTGCGCCGCGCGAGGAGACATGTCGAGGCGAGGGCGGTGCGAAAGGCTGTCAGTGCGCTGGCGTGGATGAGGCCGAAGGGGGTTCCGTCTGGGTTGAAGAGATTTACCACGCCGGTTGGGCTGATGGGGGTGACGGTAGGATCTTCGCGCAACTCAGGCGACGTGAGAGAAACCACTATAAGAGTAGAAGTATCAGTTTATAAAGCCTTGGTGTGAAACGTCAGAGGTTGCAAGTTGCTCACCTTTGCAGCCCATGCCAGAGGGGCCACATGACGGCATATACAGCGTCGTTGCACCAGTGTCCGAGTGAAGCGTCGACGTGCGATGCGGCTGCTGAAAGGCCTCATCGGCATTTGTCGAGAACTCATGAAGAGCCGAGGCAAGGACAAGGCGGAAGTCATCCAGCTCATCGAGACTGAGGCTCTCTAGGATGGCATTGGTCTGGTCGTTGGAGAGGACTGTGAAGGTCATACTGGCGAATCGTCGATACCCCGCCAGCTGCTGCTGTACCGTTACGTAGGGACCTGGGACCCTTTTTCGGTTATGCGGCACCGCGTAGTAGGCCCTGACAGATAACGGCCCCGTGGCGCTACAGAGAGCGATTTATAGTGGTTGTAGAGGGTGTCTCTTGTGACGCAGGGTCGACTGAGGCTAGAATGCGATATCGACGGCCCCTTGTGTGAGTTGCTGGATGTGGAGTGATGGGATGAGCACCGTTGCTGAGTTTGCTCTTGGACGTGTAGGGAATTAAGGTTAGTACCTCTATCTACCTACATGTACATTTCCCTTGGCAGCTGCTTATCTCCACTTGCACCATATCCTCGGGTCTAAGACCGACACCGGCTCCATGAATGTGGGAAGGATTTGGAGTGTTTAAGCCGGGGCCTTTATCATGACAAAGGCAGAAATAGGCTATTGAAGCCTTGAATGGGTTATACTCGTAAGAACAGGCATGAATTTGACATGGTTGGTTGATTAATGTCTGGTTCAGGACTTTGTAAGCTGGTTTGGTGGTTTATGGATTGGATCACATCATCAACAAAAGAAGACGATAGAAGAATAGTTGCACCCGTGGACCACTAAGAACATCGCTCCATGGGTTGTATATATTCACTTGGAAGCTCACAGAGATAGATCGAGCTTAGCTTCGATTAGCTGCGAAAACTACCACTGCTATTCTTCAATTGATAAGCCCATATTGAGCAATGTGTCCATGCAACATCTCGGCGTTCAAAAGCGAGTGAGTTCCTCAAACCTCCCGTCAACGGGCTGCCGCGTATCGCCATACGTCATGCTGCTGTGGCCGGATAGAGCTGCCTAGTTCTCACTATAGATATAACCCGGACGCGAATACGCCAGGCGCGAAACACGTTGCACAGCATTTAAATATACTGCATCTTTCGAATTTCCTCTGAACTTTCTGGAACCGCCGTCGGCACACAAGAGGTTGGGCGTAGGAGCGTATGACAGCTGGGTCTCACTTTCGAAGCAGCAAGAGAGGGACCGTGACGTTCCATTGATATTAAAACCTACAGCGACCACCCCCTGTAATACTATTCTCAGCGCCCCTCAGCGCCCCTCTTGGTCCCCTAAAGAACAAAGGGACCCAATCAGCGCATCGTATTCGTTCTCGCTCCCCCCCAACACTCCCGCCCCCCAATTGCAAGCCGAGCTCTGCGCCAGCCTCAAAATTGGGGACGGGGACCTGCCAGTGAGTGACCACGCTGCGACGGGCCTCCTTGCGAAAAGGCAACGTGCATCATTTCCACGACGACGACCAACAACACCTTGAACACGACCGCATCGCTCGACGCACCCGCCACGACTCGCAACATCGAATTACCCGCAGAGATAGACCAACACGCGCAAAGAGCCGACATCGGGCCCATTGATTATTGTGCGCGGCGCTCTTGACGACCACTTTCCGTCAGCACACCTCCCGGCCTTACGCAGAGCTCGACGTAAGCTGTCAAGATGACGCTCAAGGAGGAGTTCCAGCAAAGAAACTTCAGTACGTCGCGCCGCAACAGCTTGCGTTTTCTGGATGGCAATACTGACCTCTGCGATAGGCATCTATGGACAATGGTAAGCTCGAAATTGCCAACACGACGACTTCCGAAGCTCTCCGATGATGCGGCCACGCAAGCTCTCTGGGAGCTCCCTGATCGACCCGGTCGCATCATTAGACCATGCGGCAGCATTACATATTGAAACAGAGCTAATGCGAACTCCTCCTAGGTTTGGCCTGCTGTCCATGATTGTCTGTTTCGCGGTGGGGATTGCCAACATCTTCACCTTTAAGCCGCTTATTATTGTCTTTTGCGCGCTGGCACTGTACGCTCCCCGAGCTCCCAGACATATATACTTGTCCAGACTTACTCACATACTCGCCTAGTGCCTCGGCATTTATCATTCTTTTCGTCGAAGTCCCCCTTCTTCTCCGAATCTGTCCCACCTCTGGCAAGTTCGACGAGATGGTCCGCAAGATCTCGACCAACTACCTCCGAGCCGCCGCCTACGCTATCATGGGCGTCCTCCAGTTCCTCAGCATTATCCGCACCGCGACTAGTTTGATCGCCGCCGGCGTCTTCCTGCTAATCACCGCCCTCTGCTATCTCCTCGCTGCCGTCAAGGGGCAGGACTTTGTGGGAAGCAAGACCCTGGGAGGCGCGGGCGTTGCGCAGATGATCGTGTAGACGGTGAAAACATCACCATTGTAGGCACAGCTACGCAAATGGACGGCAAAGAGGTGGTCAGGCCAAATAGGGCCACGGGGGAAATTGTGTTGGAGGAACGGCAAATTGTGTGAAGGGAAAGTGTGATGGGGAGAACTGCTCTCAATGGAGCAAACTCTCCAACACTACCTATGAGTTACGGCTTTTGCTTGAAGGCACTGGCCTGCATACCCGGCTAGGGATTCGGCGTCTGGGACGAGGGAAGGCTCACGTTTGACTTCAGTAGTGACTGTGTTGATGATTTACCTTTGAAGGGATTTTTGGTTCGGAACGTTTGTATGGAAATTAGAGCGTGCTTATGCCACTTTGTTCGTCTGACTACGAGTGCTAGCCCCATGAGCTATGGAGTAGACTTGTAGTGTAGGCGTGCAGGTTTAGTGACGGTGTTGGATGGTGCTGCGCTCATGGCCAGAGCAACACGCGGCATAGCAGAGTGGAAAGCGCCCATGTCCATGGCTTTATATGTTTCCGGCCCGAGACAAAACGAAGCGAACGGCGCCGAGAGCGACGATGCGGAGTACACCACCGACGGGTGCGGAGCTACACCGTCCGGCGCTTCGGACTGCCGACCGACCGACTTGCATATTCTGGACGCATCACACGGCGTTCTAGAATCAATAGGCCAGTAGGTAGTCGCTTGGCGGCGTCGAGCACGGGACAATAGGGAATATGCCGCCAGAAGGCCGTGTTGCGCCTCGTGATGGCTGAGATTCTCCAACTCTCCCTCCAAGGGGGATAGCGCCCGGACAACCGCGACGGACAACAGCGTCGAAACCTGGGCCGGCCGCGATGTGGGGGATCTAGAGTCGACCGCAACGGCCCCGACCGAGGTCTCAAGCCCTGGAGGAATGGGGAGGGGAAATGGCGTGGAATGCAGTTCGAGGTTACGGCAGCGATGCAGTCTACACTCGCGAATTGCAGCACGCTCTGGGAGCTTGGTTACACGTACGTACAGGGCTCGAGATGAGGAGAAACCTCCCCGGAGCACTGGAGCTTGGGCGCTGGACGGATGGCATGGCGTCATAGTGCCCTGTCGACAAAGGACACCGGCCGTGAGAGCTCGCCCGGTGGCATCATGTGGTGGTCGTCGCGGGGCCATGGACTGTAGCTGACAGGAGGGGATGGGGAGCGGGAGGGGACGTGATTCGATGCGAAGCTGCATCTGATCGAGACGGTTCAGGGGGAGGAGAGAGGAGAGGGGAGCAGAGTTTGAGCGGGCATCGAGGCCTGTTTTCACCACGACTCAACGACGCCGAAGGAGCTGCTGGGCGCGTTGGTTCGTCGGGCGTGACGCCAACGAAGTACATAGAACAGTAGACGGTCTCCCGGGGGCCAGGTCAACGCAACACATGCGTCCAAGGTCCATCATGGCCCAGGGATTCGTCGTCCAGTCGCACGGCTTCCAGTAAGCGTCATTGCGTGGCTCCCCATAGCGCAGAAAAGCACCGCCCATGCCGCCCAACAGCAGCTCGATCGGTGGGGGAAGCATGGAGCATGAAGCATGGAGCATGAAGCGGCGCGCTGCAGGTTCGATGTGCATGTCCGTAATAGTGCAAGCCATGACGGCGACGGTGCTAGAGTCTAACGTTGGGACTTGGAACTTGAGGTCATTGGATTGCACAGTCTACGGCCGGCTAAGGTACAAGGGGGCTTCGGCCTCCGTCAGCTACACGGGGATTAGAGTGACCGCCCTTTTTAATTTACGGACACTGTGCAGGTTTGGATGGAAGAAGTGTTAGTACGTATTACAGGGCCAGGTCGTCAGCTATTTTCGGAACTTGAATAAGTCTTGTGGTTGAGAAGAGAATTCCTACGCCTCAAGTCGCTGGGATCCATCATTCCCAACAGGGGCAGACGTTGGTGGCCCTGTCCATCCGCTTGCGTGCAGCCGCTCAAGAAGACTTCAGGGACACGGGCGGTGGCATCATGCGGGGATGCGCACTGTGTTTTAGGCTTTAGGGGGCAGAGCTCAGGAGCAGCAGACCCAGAGTCAGACCCGGAGCTGCACCGACGAGTTAACAAAGTGTCCAGGGCGAGCAGTTCACGGGGAGAAATGAGGGGGGGAAGGCGTCCAATTCGTGGGAAGAAGGACAGCTCTTTGAAGAGAAGCAGTTTGTAAACTTGAAACATCCCAAACACGGCCCTGACAGTCGTGATGAATGCAACTGGGCAACCAAAAGCTGGGCTGGGCGGTCGACAATGCCTTAGCCACAAACTGGACACAGACACACACACCCGCTACTAGTGGGTTCTTTGGTAGCGGCCCGGCTGCTGAGCCACGGTGTGTGATCGCCGATGAGAGCACACTGTGGGTGAACTGTGGACCTGGCGCCATCCATGCCATCCCTGTTTTCGCAACCAGTGACGACGGGACCTTGCTCTTGAGTCTTGACCATTCATGACCGAACCGCGGACCGTCCGTCACCTGAACCATGAGAAGCAAGCGGATTACATAGGTACTGTAGTATAAGTAATTGGGGCCAGCCCACTGCCGCGCCCCCGAGCATTGTTCAGTTTTCCTTGTAACTCGTGTCACCGAAGTGAAGCTATCTCCAACACCCCAATCCTCAATCTCTCGTGCTTCGTAGCGCGCTGGATGCTACAATAACGACCCTACCAACCTACGCACGACACCAAGTCTCCCATACCAATCACCCGAACCCTATTGGTAAGTGTTTCCCTGACCTAGGTGTGTGGCGGCCGCGCCTTTCCCCATTCCCGCTTGAGTCTATGTCTATCATGATAGCGGCACAAGGGCTACGATAAGCCGCCCGGGACACCGAAGCTGAAGAGTCATTGTTCAACGGCAAATGGCAAAAGGTTATCGCTTCGGTCAGCCCCGAACCTCCATGTGCCTACTGCATACTGTAGCAAGCCGATTGCCCTTCGTCCTGACCGCCAAGCACAGCCCAATGCTCCCTGTTCCCCTGGCTATCTCTCGGTAGAGACTATTAGAGACTAGAGTCGACGCTTCTGACTGTGTTCCGTGGTTCGCGGCCAACAAACTGGGCTGCATCGCCAAAACTCTAGGCCTTTAAGCTGACCGCTAACTCGTGCCCCCCCCTCTAGGCATTCCTCTTACAAAACTGCGGTCGACCGACCGACCTTCCATCCGACGCCACTAGCACATTGGATTGGCCTTTGCAACTTCCCATCTTTACGCCCTCGCACCCGACACAATGACAGCCGCAACTATACAACAAGTACCTGCTGTTCCTCCTCGTCCGGCTAGGAGCCAGGAAAAAGACGACTCTGGTGCCCCGGTCCCCAGAATCCCTCCTCGCCCCATCAGCAAACGTCTCGAACGCTCAATGTCTCCCACCTCCGACCGTTTCGCGCCTTCGCCGCTCCTCGCGGGCATCCCCCCGAAGAGCCCCAGCGGCCTCCACTTCAACCACGGCGCTCATGGCCACTCCGAAGATCCAATTGATCGCTCTGGTAGCGTCGGCATGCCATCCGTTGGCGAGGAGGGCATCGAGTACAGCGCCGTCAACGATGAACTCAAGTCCGATCGCAAGGCCGAGCAGCGGGAGAAGCCGAGAGCCGCAAGTCCCGAGCAGACTCGCACCGTGGGCGAAGATGTCAAGCTGCATGCCCCCAAGCCTTCGCTCCCTGCTGTCAGTGCCAAGCAGAGGGTCATGACTGTTACGCGCACCGACTCGGAAAAGGCTGCCTCCTTCGGCATTGGACGTCCTACTGAGGAGCGAGCTGTCTCCCGTGATGAACTCCGGAAGAAGGCGAGCACAACCTTCTCCTCAACCAGCGAGACCCAGGCCGAGGACGAACAGGGCATCCCGGAGATTGGGCAACGTGTGCCCATGAACCCTCATCTCGGTGATGTTCAGGCGCCGTCTCCGGCACCCGGCTCCGAAGAGGCCAAGAAGCACCATACTCGCAAGCATAGCTCGCGTGGTGGTCCCCCTGGCAGCTACGGATTGTATAGCCACGGTACTCCTGCAACGCAGGACAAGCTCGACAAGGCGTACTATGAAAAGCATCCCGAATTGCTCGGCAAGGACCACCACAAGCCCATTCACGAGCGTCAAAACGATTTTTCCATGAGCAGGGAAGATCTTAACAGACTTGTCAGGGACACAGCGAGCCGCGGATCCGGAATGGGTGAGTACGGCGAGCTGAGAACTCTCATGCAGGCACTAATAATAGATCATAGGCACCTCGCCTGGCTACCACTCCACACCGACGGAAGAAGTTGGCTTCCAGGCAAGCGAGGAATACACCTCTCGCATTTCGACACCTCGTCCCGCTTCTTCAAAGGGCGACAAAGGCAAAGCACCATCCTTCAAGTCTGAAATCATCAGCCCCGAGGGCGAGCAGACAATACACGTCGATGATGCTAAGCATGCCGAGTATCGCTCGTATGGTGATGAAGATAATGCCGTGGATGACGAAGAGCACGAGTACACTGCGCCAATCCTCGCCTCCGATGAGGTCAGCAAGGATGGCAATGCATATGCGCAGCAACCTGCTGTTCACCATCGCCCGGATCGCCGCGGTAGTGCGAACGAGAAGGAGAACCCATCAAGTCGACCTTCAAGTCGCCCGACGAGCATTTACCACAGCAATGCTTCCCAGGACTTTGGCGCAACGCCACTGGAAGATGTGGAAGAGTACGAACCGCTGTTCCCCGAGGAAGCTAAGAAGGAGGCCGAGAAGGTGCAAAAGTCCGACGACAACAAGGACAGCAAGGCTCGACATTACTTCCCAAGCAAGGACGTCTGGGAGGATGCCCCCAGCAGTGTCCACTACACTGCCGAAGTCTCGACACCTGACGTGCCGGAGCACAAGAGGAGACCGTCTTCCGGCACACGAGACCGACCCGAGACACCTGCTCATGCCTTCGCTCAGAAACAGGAGGAGCTAGCAGAACGTGAGGTCAGCGCCCACAGCGAGACATATCTCCCCCGCGCCGAGGACAGGTATAAGCCAACTTGGGCTGAATCTCAATCGAGTTTCCATGAGCCCAAAGCGAAAGAAACGCACCGCTTTCCTAGTCGGGACGTCTGGGAAGATGCGCCCGAAAGCCATTTCCACCAGGCGACTGTATCGGCGGAGCCTAAGGAAGAGAGTAAACCGGAGATCCCCAGCCGACCAAGGAAGTCTGAATCACCAGATAAGCCCGCCATACCTGATCGTCCTAAACCTAAGCAGACCCCGAGTGACGACGGGCAAAAGGCGCGACCTCCTGTCTCAGATAAGCCAAAGCCCCAACTCCCTCCCAGGCCGACCAAGGGATCGTCGGGCGACTCCAAGGATGGCGAGTTCTCAAAGCCAAAGCCTCCAGTCCCGAGTCGTCCGGTTGGCGGTAAGATCGCCGCCTTACAGGCAGGTTTCATGAGTGACCTCAACCAGAGGTTACGCATCGGGCCTCAGATCCCTAAAAAGGAAGAGCCGAAAGCTGAGGACCCCACGGAAGAGCAGGAGAAGGCCCCGCTCGCAGACGCCCGGAAAGGCCGCGCCCGCGGCCCGCAACGTCGAGCCCCGGCAAGGAGCCCCGCAGCGGCCCCGGAAACCACGGAAGCTGAGAAGCCGGCCGCGCCGACCCTGTCGTTCTCCATGCCGCAGACCTTCTGGGCTGTTGACCCTGAGCGCGGTGATGTCGCTGTACTTGGCGAGTCTGACACGGCTCCGGCTGTAGAGGAACCCGCTGTTTCCGCGGAGAAGTCTGAACCCGTCAAAGCACAGGAACCTACGCAGCCAGCGGAAAAGGCTGAGAGCGTCGAGGATTCTTCCGAGGAAGAGGACGAGCATGCCGAAGAGCCTGCCGTAAACAACTCCTCCAAAGAAGCAGAACTTGCCACAGCGGAGGACACGCCGTCACAATCCCGACCGGCCCCCGAGAGTGAGCAGAAAACCCTCGTGTCGAATACGGCCGGCGAAAGCATCTTGGAGACTACCGTCGAGAAGAAAGATGGAGGTAATACGATGGAGCCGGTGGATGTGGAGGATACAGTAAAGGCTTAAAAGGAAGGCCAGAAAAAGCTTGTAGTGTAGACGGTAGAATGTAGTTTGTTCTCCAGACGTTCCTAGTGGGATTGTTAGTTGTGCTATCATTAGTTGAGATTTAGCTGAGGCAGATGAATTATTGGCGTGGTGAAGCTTGTTTCATTTTTTCCGAGACGAGTCCCCAAGCAAGCGGGGAATTAAACACGGGGATGGTGAAACACCATCCTCTTCGCAGTGATAAAAACCCAAATTCGAAGAATTCTTGAAAATAAATATAATCCAAGGATTACCTCAGGGCTTGTTTAGGGATTATATTTTGACATTGAATCGGCCGGCATGCTTAGCGTGTACGGTGTTTTATCCCACCTGCATGGTCAAGTATAGTCTTTAGCCATTTGGTAGTAGTATGATATGGATTTCGTCCGCGTTTATCAACAAACTTCTTACATGAACATAATTATGACTGCGATGGCGCTGTCCAAGCCAAGTGCTTCTATGTTGTTACAGTGCTTTCTTGAGGTTCTCCAGGTGCGTGATTAAAAAGTGATTGGGATTATCAAGGAAGTAGAGTATTTCCCCAAGTTGCTCGTCTTCTTACGCAGTACTTTTACATATGTAGTATAATATCCTTGGATGCACGGACTGAGACAACGCTTATAACTTTCCATTTACTGATCACAACACCATCTACCGCCTCCCCCAAGACCGATCCTGATCAGTCCCCTGGCGCTCCCTATCTAGCAGCTTGTCAAACTCCGCCTGCGCCTGCTCCTTCGCCAGCGCCTTTTCCTCATCGGCGCGAGTATACGCGTAGCTCTCCCGCGCGCCGCGGTACTCGGGGCTCGTGCCTGCGTTGTCAGACCCCCATTCGGCCTGCGAGGTGGGCTGGGACTGTGGTGCGTTTTGGCTTCGGAGACGTTCCCACGCTGAGCCGCCCGAGGCAGCGGGCTTGGCTGGTTGGCCTCTGTATGCGGGCGCTGTGGGTGATGCGTCGTCGGCTTCGTCGAGGACGCTCCAGTCGTCGTCGGAGGTCTGCGGCTGCGCTTGTGCCGGTGGCCGGCCAGGCATCCTGCTCCATGCCGACGGCACGTTTCTGCTCCTGTTGAGCGGGGCATCGTCGTAACCACCTTGCTGCTCCGGCTCTGGACTCTGTTCAGGCTGCTCCTGGGCAAATGCAGCGGCGTTGCCGTCTTCTTCATGGTCTCCGTAGGCCCCAACTTCCACGGCCTTGCGGATCTTTCTCGTGTATGGACCCTTCTCCATGACTTCCTGCACCCGGTCGGTGGCGTCGTCGGCTAAGCGCTTCAAGCGGGGATCCTGCATCATGGCCTGCTCGGTGTTCATGGTGTTGATGATGCGAGCCACGGGTTCCGTCATCAGCATGGTAACGATGGCGTACGCGGTGAAGCGCATGGTATGCCACATAAGCTGCGGGTAGAAGCCGCGGACTTTCTTGTTGGAGAACAAGCTGTTGGCCTCATTGGGGTTGAGCTTGCCGGCGAACTTGGGCTTGTAGAAGGGAAACTGCCAGGTCTTGCGTCCTCGATATGTCATGACGCCTGCGATACCGAACGTGGCATATTTCCAAGCGGCGTCGCGGTGTATGCCCTTCAGGGTGTGCTCTGCAACGGCCTTGGCCTCCTCGTCGGTCATCTCTCGCCGCAGCGTTGCGCAGAAACCGGCAATCCGGGAGCCCGCAACGGCGAGGTTCCAGTCGCGGCGGTAGCCGACCACGGAGGCGTACAGGGGCGGCGAGTACTCCTGGAAGTTGCGCTGGATCTGCTCGTTGACGCGGGCGTAGTACTGGTTGCGCTCCGTCATGGCTTGCTGGCGCCACTGCTCCATGTTGTTGGCGGCATTGCGGGCGTCATTGCTGTTGGGGGCGCTCATGGCGGCTGCAATTGAGCCGCGATGCGGATTGGGAGGAGGATGTTGGGGATGCAGAGGGCGAAGGAGAAGAGAGCTGGCGAGGCCGGACCATGGAGGTTTTGCAGGTGCAGTTGTCGGATGACGACGGGATAGTCTAGTCTCTAGAACGCTTGTAGTGACGCAAGTGGTGGGATGGACATGCAAGCGCGGAACTCGGCTGCTTCTGGGGAAGCTTTATCGATAAGGATTACTGTCATGTGACTAGGCTCTTTGCGCGTGTTGCTGTGGAGGGGCGGTTTCGGCGGGCCGCGACGCGTCCAAGGCCATTAAACGCGTCCCAAGGAGTAAGTGCTTCCTTGCATCGTTGCATCAACCACAGTTTTGACTCTTGGACTGCTGTTTCGCCCACCACTCATGGATTTGCCTTGAGGATACACACCATTGTTCAGATTGCGTAGCACAATGCCTCTTCAAAAGTCATACTCAGAGAGTATTGGGTTGTCAAAGGTAAACGTCGTTCCGTAGCGTTTACTGGCCGTTCTACTGCTGACCCCATTTCATAGCACCGTGGCCCGTGGCAGCGTTCGAAGAGCAACCCCGTTCCTCAGACTCCGAAACCGAAGCCCTTAATACCGGCATCAGAACTCACGAAAAGCAAGCTCAACAAGTTCCAATACTATCCTCGAGATGACGATCTCGTGGAGAGTGACGACGCCACAACAGCAGACGGGGCTTCACGACTTTCACTCCCGAGCGGGGCCAAGGACGACAGCACAGTCACGCCCGTGACTCGAATCACCTGGCGAGACCTACTCGAACCGACTAGTGTTACCGAGGATGATACCAACATCTCACCGAACGATCGACTTGGCTGGAATAACATGCACGACGCCCTTTACATATCTGCGCTGTCCCCAATGATGCCTCGAAAAGGGCGAAAGCGTGCTCGAAGCTCTTCCCCCGTATCATCTCCTCAAGCAGACAAGCCGACTACGCCCGCGGTCAATGTCAGGAAATTGGCCCAGGCGTTGAAGTCACCACATGCGGACCCTACGTTGGAGTTGTGGGATCGTTTCTCGTTGAATGGATGCGAAAATGTGAACACTCCACTGGGAATCGCGAATCCGACTTTGGCGCAATTGATGATATCGTCGTCACCCCGAACGGATAAGGCTTCGGCCGGACAATCTGGAGAGAAGAACCTACGGCGAGCCATAAGTTGTGGCTTGAATTGGCCGAAGCGGAGGAAACTTGAGAAGTCAAACTCGACTAGCTGTATTAGCGGAGACAAGGAGACTACGTCGAAGTCGTCTCTGGTCTCGGCTTTGCTTGACACAGTCACGAGTAGTATTCAAGGACAGAGTCAAGGCGAAGTCGGGCAGCAAATTGTGGAGTCCCCCTCCCCTAAGAAGAGACGGGTATGTGCAACAGAAGCTGGTTCTCCACGACAACTTGACCACGACCAAGCCCCCTCTCCTACTTCCCTGGAATTTGGCGATGACGAATTTGATGATGATCTCGACGACGATACGTTTATGGAGCTAGAGGCAAACATAAACGCTACCCAAATAGATACAGCTGCGCCAACGACGGAACCAGAGGTGATCATATTGGAAGGGGATCCGCAAAAGGAAGCCGAACCCTTAGTTTTGGACGAATTCGAAGATTTGGACGACGATTTATTCGATGGGGCAGATAACCTCGTCACTCTCGCGCAGTCACAGCACGCCTATGAAACTCCAGTCCAGACCGTTCCACTCGAGGTGCAACCAAAGGCAGCCTCGAATACCTACGACAACCCGGTGGAGCTGGACGATGAGTTTGGTGACGCTTTTGGCGGAGACTTTGACTTTGAAGCCGTAGAGCTGGCAGCAACTCAAGCAGTTCAGCAGTGCAAAGTCACATCCGCAGATGTATGTCGAACGAACCGAGCTCAAAGTAGCATTCACTAAGCATCAGGTAGAACAGCCGCAAACCCAAGATCATACAGCGATATTTAGTGACAAATGTTCTAGAGGGTGAATTTGCCGACCAACTTGGACAAGCTCGTCTCGAAAAGGTGTGTTGCGCGATTTGCTAATAACGTTCTATATCTGACCAGGTCGCAGATTCTCATAATTCAAGCGGACAACACGAAGATTGTCAGAATGGTGCACCTCAGGGGTTCTTGGTTCGACACTCCTGCCCATGCAGATGCTTATGTTCACGTTATCGGACAATTCAACGCAAAGGGGCAATGCGTCATCGATGATGCTCAGAATTTGTTAATCCTGCATCCTGACCAGCTCATCTCGGCGACGGTGGTGGCAGACTCGTTTGGCTGTATGCGTCGAGCCGTGCTGCAGGATCGCGTCAAAGCTACGAGCCCGCCAACACCACCTTTGGTATATGGCACGATACTCCATGAGATATTCCAGGAAGCATTATTTGCCAACCGGTGGGATCTGAGGTACCTCGCCACGGTGATTGAGAAAATCACAGACAAGCATGTTGAAGATCTGTATACAATCAAGGTTGGCATGGCTACTGCAAGAGAGCATCTACAGTCAAAAATGACTGAATTGAGCTACTGGGCCGGAGCGTTTGTGTCCACTAAGCCCAAGGTAAGCAAGCAGTGTTTATTGACTAAAAGTCGCATACTAACGATCTTCCAGGCAGATGCTATTGTCGAGGATCGAAATGGAAAGAAGGCCAACATGGCTATCACGAAATTACTGGATGTTGAGGAACATGTCTGGTCTCCCATGTACGGCCTTAAAGGAAACATCGATGCGACAGTGGAGGTTGCCATGCAAGACGGGAAAGAAACTCGAACTCTAACCGTTCCTCTCGAAGTAAAGACCGGCAAGCATGCGAACAGCAACCACATGGCACAGACATCTCTTTACACCCTCCTCCTGTCTGATCGATATGATATCGAAATCGCGTACGGCATTCTCTATTATATGGAGACATCGAAAACTATACGCATTCCCGCAATTCGGCATGAACTTCGACATATGATCATGCAGCGAAACCAACTAGCATGCTACGTCAGGGAGCGAAGCGTTCAGTTACCGCCAATGTTGAAGAGCAAGCACATGTGCGGCAAATGCTACGCCAAAACGTCTTGTTTCATTTACCATCGGCTTGCCGACGACGGCGATGGAGAGTCCAGCGGGATGAACGAGAAGTTTGACGAATTAGTCAAGCATTTAACTCCCCACCATCAGGAATTCTTTATCAAGTGGGAGAATCTGTTAACGAAGGAAGAGAAGGAAAGTCAGAAGAACAAGCGAGAACTATGGACGATGACGAGCGCTGAGCGAGAAAAGAAGTCGCGCTGTTTTGCAGATGTCATCATCGAAGAGGGATCTGCCTCGGTTGATACAGACAACCCGAAGATTAATCGCTATCATTACACCTTTGTTAAGCGGAACCATACAGCTGGGTTCTCGTTCCTGGAATCCGAGTTGAGTGTGGGCGAGCCTATCGTTGTGTCGGATGAGGCTGGCCACTTTGCGCTGGCAATCGGCTATGTAACGGCCGTCAAGAGGCAAAAGATAAAGGTGGCCGTGGACAGACGCCTACACAATGCTCGAATTCGGCAGCCAGGCTTCGATGAAGTGGACAATCAAGTCTTCGCGAGTATTATGGACGTTGCCGGAGCTACCCAAGAGCAGAGTCAGGGGAAGATCAAAGAACCACCGGTCCGGTACCGGTTGGATCAGGATGAGTTCAGCAACGGAATGGCCACTGTAAGAAACAACCTTGTGCAGATTATGGCGGACGATGTGCCGGCAGCGAGCCAGATTCGACGCTTAGTCGTCGACCTCGTTGCTCCGAGGTTCAAGCCAACTCCTACTCAGTACACTGTCTCGGATCAGGATAACCTCAACGTGGATCAGCACAGGGCCATCGAGAAGGTCATGAGCGCCAAGGACTACGCATTGGTTCTTGGGATGCCCGGCACTGGCAAAACGACTACCATCGCCCACATCATTCGGGCACTCACTTCGCAGGGCAAAAGTGTGCTGCTCACCTCGCATACTCACACTGCTGTCGACAACATCCTTCTCAAGCTCAAGTCGGATAATATACCGATACTGCGTCTGGGAGCACCGGCAAAAGTACACCCGGAAGTCCAAGATTTTGCAATCTTGGCTGGCCACCCGATGAAGACCTTTGATGAGATCAAGAATGCTTGGCACGACACTCCCATCGTTGCAACGACGTGTCTTGGTATCAGCCATCCTGTTTTCCATGAGCGGTCATTCGACTATTGTATCGTGGACGAGGCTTCGCAAATCACGTTGCCAATCTGTGCCGGTCCCATCAGGATGGCTCGCACATTCGTTCTGGTCGGAGATCATAACCAACTACCTCCTGTGGTGAGGAACGAAGAAGCGCGCGAAGGCGGTCTTGACGTCAGCCTCTTTAAGCTTCTCTCAGATACCCATCCTCAGTCCGTCGTCAACCTCGAACACCAGTACCGTATGTGCGAGGATATCATGACACTCAGCAACACGCTGATTTACGAGGGAAAGCTTCGCTGCGGTACCGAAGCGCTCCGGAAGACGAAGCTTCATATTCCGAAGATGGAAGCCCTTCGGCAACGTCACCACGACGCTTCTACACTCTTCCAAGCTGGTAGCCCTCGCTCGTTCTGTATCGGGCCTGCACAGTCCAAGTGTTGGCTCTATGATCTTCTCGACAGCGAAGCTCGGGTCCGCTTCGTCAATACAGATACCATCCTGCCACAGGTCCGAGAAGAAGCTCAGGGCAAGCGAATCGTCAACTCGGCTGAAGTGCGGGTTGTTTCGCAACTTGTCGACAGTCTCCTGACCGTTGGTGTTCCTGGCTCGGAGATTGGTGTCATGACCCACTACCGCGCACAACTCTTCTTACTGAAAGAGAAGCTCAAGGGCTGTTCGGGAGTGGAGATGCACACTACGGATCGCTTCCAGGGGCGTGACAAGGAGGTCATAGTCCTGAGTCTGGTGCGCAGCAACGACGCCTGCAATATCGGCGACCTCCTCAAAGACTGGAGACGCATCAATGTCGCCTTCACACGTGCGAAGACGAAGTTGCTCGTCGTCGGAAGCAGGGATACATTGAAGGGAAGCGGCCAGGACACCATGCTCAGCAAGTTCATCTCGTTGATGGAGGAGCGTGATTGGATCTATGACATGCCCCCCGACGCCCTCGAAAGCCACTACTTTGAAGACTTGGGCACTCAAACCACGGCGGCGGGCCTGACGCAAAAGGTGAAATCGCCGAAAAAGGCGGCGACGAAACGACCAATTTCGCCGAAGCGTATCGACAAGGAGAACCGTATGCCGCAAATCAAAAAGGCCAGGATCGGAGACAGGGTGTTACTGAAGGACAGGCTGATCACAAGAGATGTATTGAATGAGATGACAGACGGCGCATACTGATATTTGTTTTCATGGGAAGCGGGTGTAGGCGTATGGGCACGGGTTATGAGTTGGTATATTCAAGTTAGGGTATTAGATTATGTAGAATATCAGTGTCGCTGGCTGCAAGGTCCGTCATCATCTTGTGCGAGCTGCCGTCGAGTTTACAGGCACCAGTCACCTAAGCGGTCTCATATGATAGACTACAATGCAAGTAAACCTGTTTGATAACTCATTTCAACTATGTTTCTCACAGAATGCGTGCTGTAACCATGCTTCTCCGACCACCATATACTCCAACAATAGCATACAATCTAGACAGACCCCTCTACTCCTGCGAACCACACACTCAAACCTTGCTATCAGAAGCCGGCTTACTGTTCCCCGCAGCTTTATCCTCAGGGGAGAAATTCAAGCTCACGCTGTTGACACAGTGGCGCTCATCGGTCGGGTTCTTAAAGCCCTCACCCTTGAAGACATGGCCCAGGTGGCCGCCGCAGTTGGAACACACAATCTCGATGCGCTTCATGCCGAAGGCGCGGTCCTCGTTGCGCTTCACGGCGCCGGGGATGCTGTCGAAGTACGCCGGCCATCCGCACCCGGAGCTGAACTTGTGCTGCGCCGTGTACAGCGGCGCATCACAGCCCGCGCACGTGTACACGCCCTGGTCTGGGTAGTGCTTGTCGTACTTGCCGGAGCTGGGCGGCTCAGTGCCCTTTTCGCGGAGGATGCGGAATTGCTCTGACGGGTGGTTGTTAGTAAATGAACAGACATAGCGAGGGGAGGCGTACCCTTGTTCAATACTGCCCGCCACTCATTGTCGCTGCGCTGGTCGGGGAACGACATGTCGGAGGACTTGGAAGATGAAGAGCCGAAGAGAGCGCCGAGGAAAGGGATTCCAGACATAGACCGTAGGGCAACGGATGGACGTAGAGCTGTTGCGCGGGAGAGTGGCGAGGTCGTCGAGCGGGTGAAGTTGGAGAATGTGTACAAGAGGGTGGAGACGAAAGGCGAGAAGCGCATGGAAGGCGATGAGTTGATGATGGGCTTTACGAAGAGTATAGGGCGCATGGGAGTATCTTATATATCTGAAGTGTGAGGTAGAGCTGAAGGGGCTGAGAGGGCGTGGAACAATATCAAATCGATGGTTGGAGCGGGCTACGTGTGACAAATCATTGATGCCGTTTGCGAGAGGCGGCCGTGGAGATGGGGCATGTGGAATCGAGGAGTTGGTTGCATCATCACTTGGACTTTAGCGGCCCGTCACAGCCACACTCTCTCTAATCAATCTGGCCCCTTGTGGTCTGGGGATTTGAAGGGCCCGGGTGGCTTCAGCCTCAATTGCGTTGGGCTGGCTGTGGTCTCACAACGGCGAGTTTACCTTCGGCTGGTTGTTTCAATTGAGGCGTTAAGTAGTGGGGTTCTCCATGATGATGAAGGTGATATAAGCAGACGAAACGTGCAAGAGAGTACAAGAATACACCTGTTCAGCCCTACCGCGCAACGCTCCTTGACTTCTTCACATAAATCCTACGTAATATATTAGACTACTTGTATTAAGGTATGGATGAAATGATCTTTCACTCTAGAAATTATGTTAGGCATTAGTTTAGGAATGTGTTTTCATCTCTTACTGTCGTTCAGATGCATCTTCGTCTCATCACCCATGGGTGTTAGAGATGGAGCCTCCAAATCAGCGCCACACGGCCTTTGCTGCCTCAGGTTCAGGAAAGCAGGCAGCTATGTATTAACTGAGAGATAAGTTATAGTGGGGGTGCTGTGGCTTGACAGCTTCTCTTGGAGGCGAGGCATGCTCACCACTGACCACTAACCACTGACCTTGGCGCCTCCCTACCCAACCTAACCTTTGCCTTTCAGGTTGTTAGCCTTTGCCTCTGCCTCTACGTAACCTTTAGGCCCACGACTTGGTGCCAGGTTGCCAGTTCGACATAACCATCGACAAATCTCGCTCTGCGCTCGGCGATCATCCTCCACTTTGAAACCGCAGGATCGCATTCTTATCGTCGCCCAATCCCCCACCGCCATGTCCAGGAGAGTAGCGAACCCCGCCGCCGAACGGGCGGCGCAGAACCAAGCGACCATCAAGAGCCTCCTGAAGCTCGAGCCCAACAAGGTCTGCGCCGACTGCAAGAGAAACAAGCGTGCGTCGTCCATGTCGAGAGGCTCCCTCTGCATATGTCTCTGCGTCTACCTCTGCATAACTCCTGCTAACGTGCGACATATCAGACCCGCGATGGGCCAGCTGGAACCTCGGCTGCTTCATCTGCATCCGATGCTCGGGCATCCACCGCGGCATGGGCACGCACATCAGCAAGGTCAAATCGGTTGACCTCGACTCGTGGACCGATGAGCAGATGCAGAGCATTCTGAGCTGGGGCAATGCGCGCGCCAACAAGTACTGGGAGGCGAAATTGGCCCAAGGCCACCTACCGTCCGAGTCCAAGATCGAGAACTTCATCCGAACCAAATACGAGCTAAAGCGCTGGGTCATGGACGGGCCGAAACCAGACCCGGCGTCACTGGATGTTGCTGGCGACGATGATGTGCCCCTGAGCTTGGTTAAGGAGAAGCAGGCCATCGAGAGGAAGGAGTCTATCCGGAAGGCATCGCTGGGACAGTCACAAGCCCCTCGGCCTCTTCAGGCTCCCCATGGCGATCTTATCGGCGCAGAAGATCCCATCCAGGTTCGGTCGAGCAGTGCTGCGCCTTCGGCTCATAAGATAGCGCCCAAGGGAGAAGCCGCCCCTCCGAGGTCCACGAGCACAAAGGACTCACTTCTGGGACTCGACTTTTTTGGAGAGCCAGCGGCGCCTCCACGACCAGCCAGTACATCCGGGGTCAATGCGCCCGGTGGCCAGTCTCGTCCCGATCTGAAGCAGTCCATTCTCTCCCTATACGCCACAGCTCCTCGGCCACAGGCGCAGGCACAGCCTCAACCTCAACAAGCTGCCCAGGCTGGCGGACAATTTGGTGGGTTCGGCTCTCCAACCATGGGCCATCAGTCACAAGGCTCCGTCGGTGGTTTCAGCGATGCCTTCAGTGGCCTGAACGTCTCCAAACCGAATTCCAAGCCGGCAGCTCCGGATCCATTTGCCAGTCTTGGCGGCGCTTCGTCGAGCAATCGGGCGGCACCTAGCAACAACGCTTTTGGTGGACTTGGCGGAGGGAGCTTCTTCAACCCCAAGCCCGCCCAAGCAGCGCCCATCTCACACCAGCAGCAATCCTCGTCGAACATGGGATTGGGAGACTTCGGGGGCTTTTCATCACCAGCCCAACCCCCTGCCGCAGCTCCCAGACCTGCCCAAGCATCTTCATCCGCAATGGGCGACCTCTTTGATCTTTCTACTCCTGTTACACAGACAACTTCGCCTCCTCCCAGCAACCCCACACCGGCCGCCAACTCAAGCTCAGTCTTCAACTTATCCTATCCCCAGAGCAAGCCCACGGCACCCGCACCTGCACCAGCAACGACGACAACGGCCACTAGTTCGTTCGGCGGCTTTTCCGGCGCCGACGTCTGGGGCGGAAACGAATGGAACACCCCTGCAGTGGCGACTCCTCCTGCCGTGACCCCTGCCGTAGCACCCGCACAGAAGAGCACCGCGCTGCCCAAACCTGCGAACAACGACTTCAGCGGTGGCTGGGGAGGCTCTGGTGCCTTTTCCAGCACCTCGAACGCCTTCGCCAGCACCCCCATCGTCCCCGGCGCCTCGGGCGGATTCAACTCGGCCCCGAAAGTGGCAGCGGACGAGGAGTTTGGCGGATGGGCTAGTAGTACCGGCCCGTCCACGACTAGCGGCACCGCGCCGGCTAAGCCCGCCGGCTTTGGTGCGGACGAGGACTTGTTCAACAACGTCTGGCAGTGAAGGCTCCAACGAAGCAAGCGAAGATATATAACCACGTAAGTCATCAGAGAGGGGAGTTGGCAAGGGCAACGGACAAAGCGAGAACGGGTGGGGGCGAGGGCCGAGAGAGGCTGGTCTTTGAACATAACGAAATGCGGGCATGTAATTGGCGTTTTGCATGTTTAGAGTCCCATGTAGATCGCAAAAAGGGGGGTTGATTGAAACTCAAATGCCATGAATAATAATGCTCTGCTTCTTGTTTGGAGCTCGGGCGTGATGAGGTGAAACATAAAATAAATTGCATTTTCTGTCGTAGCCAACTCCGAAACCAATGCTGAGGGGTATTGCCTCGACGCACCATATTACCTAGGAGTACAATAGAATTTCCAGTTTTCTCCGCGGTTGTGTCGACCGCAACGACATTCGTCTAATCATCCACTGCCCACGATAGACTCTAGAATATCTCCGTCGACGCAAAATCTGCCCCTGCGTCAAGCCATGTCGTCTGCGGATTCCTCTCTTCGACCAGTCCAGTCGTGCTAGACTTCTTCTTCCAGACTTGTAATCTCTCTCTCCTTATATCCATATCTTGTCCTGTCCTTCTCTTTACCTACCCGAAGGATCTCTCAGAGAAACATGCTCACGCCATAATACAGCACCAGAAACGCCCCGATGACCATCCCTGATAGTTTCAGGATGGCGACCTTGTTCCCCGACGCAGCCATACGGGTCAAGCGGCCGGCGGAGCCCTTCATCTGCGTAGTCATGGAGGAGAAGGTATCGTTCTGTCGCAAGGCAGCCTGTTAGCGACGACGACGCAGCAGGACGGGGGAGGTAACAAGGCGCACCGTGTTGTCGATGACATCTTGCGCGCGCGCGTTGTCGTAGATGTCGATGGTCACGCCGCGCAGGGCCGAGACTTTGGCTGAGAGCTCGTCGAGGCGGGCGTTGTTTTGGCGCTCGCGCTCGTAGGCTTCGGACATGGTGGGCGGATGACTGGGATGGGGAGGTACGGCCAACGGAGGAGGAGGTTTGGCTGGTGGATTTGCTTCGGCGGAGGGCGCGTTGGTGTAGGCTATGCTCGTGCGACGTCGTTCTCGGAGGATGAGGAGGTGGAGGGTTTTCGTCGGAGGGAACCCGGCCGCGGGCGTGGATGGCTGGGCAGCTCGTATTGCGGTTCGCGTGGCGATGTCGGTTCGCTCGCTGCGAGGCTGTCACCAGGGCGGTCGGGCGCGGCAGCGGGGAGAAAGCACGGAGTAGACAGGATGGAGTATAAAGTACGGAGTAACTTGGGCAGTCGGAGGAGTGTGAGTGTGATTGCAAATGCGTCGTGGTCTAAGGCGAAACAATGACGATGGGTCGAAGTCTACAAGCCCCATGCCGGTACGGCGGAATGAAGTGCACTTGCACTCCACTCTTTCTCTCCGGGTGCCGCATGAGGCGTGCACCGCCACAGCTAAGCCTAATAGGGCTCGGGGTCATTGGGCGCCTGTTCCCCATCCTCGGAGCGCCGGGCGGAGACCTGGAAACTGGGCTGCCAAGCTGCCAAGAATTGCCCGCTTCAGGAGGTGGGGGACTTGGAGACCCACGCTACAGCGGGTACGACGTACGTCGTTAGACTGACTGCTGCGCCACACCCGTGCCTTACGTACTCGCCATCCATCCCTCTTCACCCACTCTCTCTGTCTCTCGGGGGGGAGCTGTTCGTCTTGTCTTGTCTCGTCTCGCATCGCATTCTCGTCCCCCGCTGTATCCGCCTTCAGCTGACGACCGCCCTATATTTTATTCTTTCTACCATTTCTGGGTGATCGCAACTTGCTTCCTTTCTCTCAGCCTCCAGCCACGAAACAATACTTCACCACGAGGCCGCAGCCCCAGAGCTTGTTTGTTCGGCGACGTCAAGCCGCAACCCCACATCACCACATCGTGCATCCGTGAGCTCTAGGCCACGGCAACCGAAACGCATCTGCGAACGGCGCGACGAGGAAATCCTTCGCAAACCCACAATTGAATGCTCTCCAAGATGGGTATTAACAACCCGCTCCCTTCCTCTATGGCGTGTAAGTTTGTTCCTACTTCCTCCTGCTTCTTGCTTGTTGCAACCGCTCCTACTGCTCTTCTTTCGCCTAAATATCACATGTCCGACTGACAGCCTCTCCTCAACCAACAGCGGAATGCAAGAAGTGCGGCAAGATCCTCACCTCTTTCATCAACCCTCGCCAAGCCTTCGGCCCCGAAAAGGTGATCCCTCCCGCCATTCTCGCCAACGCCAAGGGCCTCGCCATTATCACTGTCCTCAAGGCCGGCTTCCTCGGCTCCGGCCGATTCGGCAGCGGCCTCGTTGTCGCGCGACTCCCGGATGGATCCTGGAGTGCCCCCAGCGCCATCGCGACCGCCGGTGCCGGCTTCGGCGGCCAGATCGGCTTCGAACTGACCGACTTCGTCTTCATCCTCAACGACGCCAGCGCGGTCAAGACGTTTGCGCAGGCTGGATCCCTGACGCTGGGTGGAAATGTGTCTTTGGCAGCTGGACCTGTTGGACGCAACGCTGAGGCTGCTGGCGCTGCATCACTGAGGAGTGTTGCGGGTATCTTCAGTTACTCCAAGACTAAGGGATTGTTTGCCGGTGTCTCATTGGAGGGATCTGCTATCATCGAGCGCCGGGACGCGAACGAGAAGATGTATGGAGAGCGCTACACGGCAGCGCAACTACTTACGGGCTCCGTGCGCCCTCCGCCGCAAGCAGCGCCTCTCATGACTATCCTTGCCTCACGGATTTTCAGTGGGATGAGGACGGGGTCAACGGATGACGCCATGTACAACGACGTCCCCGTCTACGACGAACAACACGATGACGTGGTATGGAACGGCCAACGTGGAAGCGCTTTCGGCGAAGGAGTAAGAGGTGATCGCACTGGCTCTCATGCCGGTGAAGACAGTTTCGGAGGCCCGAAGCGCTCGAGCACCTGGCAGGACGACGTGTACGACCGACCCGGCTTCGGCGCGCCATCAAGATCCAACACGTTCGCAGCGGGACGTGGAGGCCAGGATGATGACTACGTCTACAGGGACAAGGCTCCGGAAAAGAAGGTGGGCCCTGGACGGCGGCCGCTCCGAAACCCAACTTTGCTTCGAAGCAGACTATGCTGAAGAAGAACGAGGCGGTGGCGGTTTTCAACTTTGACGCAGATCAACCGGGTGATCTAGGGTTCAAGAAGGGCGATGTCATCACGGTGTTAAAGAAGACGGAGAGCGACAACGATTGGTGGTACGTATCACTGCATGCCCAAACACAAAGTAACCCCTGACTAACACGACGCAGGACCGGCATGATTGGGTCGAAGCACGGCATATTCCCGAGCAACTACGTGAAAATGAAAGAGTAGGGCAACAAAGACCTTGCTGGTCTTCACCACAAACACCGATCTTGGATAACGGACTGGAATACCCAATTCACGATACGCTGACCCTATACCACGTCACAATCTACAAAACCTATCACTATTTATCTTCTGCATTATTCGCCCAGGGAAAGGAGGGGGGAATGGGGGTGGAATGGCACTTGCTTAGAGAATATACCCCTTGGACATGCTTTGAGAGGGCTTCCCACAACTCTTCCTTTTGCATAACTGTTTTTTGCACTGTGCATTTGGCTATACGTTTTGCTCTGCTGCCGTGTCTTTGATGTTTGTTTTCGCTATACTCTACAAGCCATTTCCACAGAGACCGTTCCTGCCTTTGATGTTGGGGGGGATTTGGTACCACGGGTTGCGCGTCAAGGAAGTCGTCATCGATCTTCTTCGTGCTTAAAAGATGGGCCAACACTGATGTGGAGGTCTTGATACAAATGAGTCAAAGCGTTTCCATCGCTTCGTGATATTTTGGTATGGTTGACTTATGTATAAATCCGATAAAGTGACACGTTGGCGCGTGAATCTATGAACTGCTCAGCAAGCCCGAACATTCGATGCTCATGATGTATATTTATCGCCGGTACTCATATTGGTGATATTCACTTACAGTTACTGTCTAAAAGGGAGGTCATCGAGAGTTTCGTAGTTTCTTAGATTCCCACGCGACTTTATCTAATATACTCTTCTAAGTGAGATTTTAACAAGCCTTCTATAGTCTTAAGAATTACCTCCTGTGTATATGTTAGAAGGTTTTTATAGATAGAGGTAGTTTGACGCAGAAGGCAACATCGAATGTTGCTATTTGGAAGATATGAAAAGTGAAATTTATTAGGCAAAGCTGTAAGAAGGTGAGTGAAACGTAGCTTCTAGCTTTGCCTCTCTAAAATGAGGCCTGCAAAATGGCGCTAGTGTATGATTGGTTCATGAAATACTCTTCGGCAATTGGTCCATTAATAATATAAGTCACTTTGCAGCTAAATAACATGCAAAGATACCTAGCCTCTAAATAGCCACAAGCTAACAACACAAGCTGCAATAACACAAGCCTCAAGCCTCAAGCCTTAATAGAGCAAGCAGTCACAATAGCATTGATTTACGCCGCAGGCGGGAGCTCGCCGCAGGCGGCCCCCGGCAGGGCCCCCGGAGGGACCCCCGGTAGGGCTCCCAGAGGTCCACCGGAGGTTGGAAGCAGAGAGAGGCAGCAATTCGTTGGGTGTCTTGATGATTGATGATTGATGATTGATGATTGATGATTGATAACGAAGGCATTTGCAACAGCTTTGCCTATGCCTAGGTCAACGTGTTGTTGGCATCAGGGGTCTAGTATACCCTATAGAGGAGAGAATGGCGATGGGAAGCGGCCATGGTATTCATCTCGGCACATTCTATCAACTCAACACTACCGATAGAACATAGTTATGGAGGCCCTGAACTCAAAACGGAATGCTCCATCAGCAAGGTGGTTATGGATTAAGACGGCGAGATGCTCGCCGAGAATAAGGGTGTCATAATGGACAAGACACATGGACCTGAGTCTAGACATGATGCGGCGACATGGTAACGACACGGTCCTGTTATAATGTCGATCTATGACCAGAACTTGCTTGGAATGTCATACTCAGGCCGGCGAATGGAAGACGTCTCCGATTTCGTGAATGCACAACGCTAAACGAGCTCAACATCCGAGCCGAACCAGGCATCAAGTTACTCAAGCCGGCCCTGACTGAAGGGCGAAGGGCCAGTCTTGTGTGAAGAACGAGAGGGAATTTGATAGGTACGTTATAATTTAAGGGGCATTGTCCCACTAAAAGCGCACGACGAGAGTCAAATAGTCAAATAGATAAGAACAAAAGAGATTATGGCGGCCAAGTGACTGAGACTGACGAAGAACACACGATGATATTACTGGCGAATGGAGTGAAGATTGGAACTGGCGCAGAAGATCATGAGTATCTATTCAACATTTAGTTTCCTTCTTCCTATACCTGGCCGCTACCGAGGGACGATATCCTGTCCAACTCGATGACTTCCACTATGATCATATACGACCACGCCATGAAGATTGACAGTAAAAGCCCCAACGGTGCACTCAGTCCCCACCTTGATCTCTCCATACCCCCCTGGGAACGGTGCGCTCCTATAGAGACCACTTCGCGTATGCAATGAACATGATGCTCTCCCGTTGGTGATCTTGAGCCGAGTCTTGAATGTAAGCCGTATTGACCGATGCGTAAGCCGCTGGGTTCTCGTGGTAGTGAGGGTTGAACAACTGATTGTCCCCCTCTGATTCTCCTGGGTCGCCTTCGTTTCCGGGTCGATGGCCCACGCTGCAGAGTAAAGTAATGTCCTGGAAGGGGAGATGATTGCTCTCACGGCATCGACAACAAGACAGCGGCGGACGGATGAGAGACGTCTAACAACCTATCAGGAAGCCGACAGACAACGGCCACCAGAAGGAAGAAACGTGGTGCGGCGGCGCCCCGGTATGAAGCTTCTGCTAGTTAAATAAGAGACACACTCCTCAGTCCAGGAGAAGTCAGTCGACCATATCCAATGCGCAGAATACCAACAGCTGCCTATGACACTTCTGCTAGAGCAAGCAATTATGATTTCTCGTTGTGGCCCTTCAACCGAGTGAGTTCCATAGGAGAACAAACTGACATTGGTTAGTCTGTTATGCTATTCTCGAACGTTTTCGGATGTCAGAGGCCACGCCTTATGATATCGGGAAGATCCCCCATGCTTCACTTTGCTCACCCACGCTCTCCATCAGCTCTGAGACCGTCACATCGTCTCGACAGCAGATTCGCTAGTGTCGGTAGGCTCGAGCCTGAAGGTACGGACGGCCCTGAAGACGGTACGGACGGCCTTGAAGACGTTCTGGGCCCCGAAAGCGCGTAATATCTCTTGCTCTTTGGTATCATCAGTTGCCATACGATTTCAGTTTGACTTCGGGATAAGCTTACCTTCAGAATACTCTCTGTTAAAGGTGATATTACCCCCACAATGCGCTCAAAAGACATGAGAATACTTGTTCCCCTCTGGCCTAGCCATGCTGCAGGTGATGGCTGAGTTCCGTTACGCTTAGACCCCAAATACCCAAGAATCCTAGCCCAGATTACCATGGATGAAGTTGAAAGCTGTGTTGTGTGTGGAAGCGTGGTTGGGAACGAAAATGTGTGAAACGGGACCATTAGAGATGTACCCATGCTGCACACCTATTCCCCTGGCGCCAAAGCAAGTTCATGGACGAAAGACACCGACAAACTGCGTCAGACGGATTTCGAAAGTCCACCTCTTCTGGGTACAGAACTCAGAGGGGGTCCTGTGATGAGTGTGTCGATATCGAGTTGGTCAACGCTACGGAAACGCTCCAGCTTGTATGATCCTTGCAATTCGTCCCAGCCCATAACGTCCCAATTCTAATCCAGCCTCTTAGACTTAACGGCGACACAGTTTTGACTTTTCCTGTCCCGGTCTAGGTGTCTCTTCACAGTTGTGAACATTTCAACCCAGACGCTGTTGCCGGAATCGCAGGTGCCCGTGGTTTCGGTTTCGATTGCTTCATGAAACGAATGAATAATGATTCTTAAAGGTGGATGTTAGTCAATTGAAGTGTGGTCAAATTTGACCGAGGCACCTACTATTCAATATTCGCGAAACACTTGGCTTCGTTGTTCAATACAGAGCAGGTGGAGTTGTGGCACTCGGTTGCCGACTGTGAGATGCATGAAACCTACCAAATAAAGTAGACATGAAGGCTTCCTATAAACCGCAAGAAACGTCTGTTCGCCTCGCCAGTTCCGACCCTTCGAAAGCTTCACTGCTGATGTTAGCATGGCGACTAGCCTAACGAGACGAAAACAAAGTCACAGCCACAGCAGCACTAGCTGGAGACAGGGAGGATGGAACGAGACTGGATAGGCGTGGGATAGGATGGAGGTGAGCGAGGAGGGGGACGAGCCAGGATAAGAGGGGTTAGTGATGCGTGCGAGTGACGATGGGTGCGAGTGAAGACAGCGGATGAAGGATGAAGGATGTAAGAAGATACTGATACGAAAGGGGCGGATTCTTAGCCCTGGGACCAAAGCAAACCAATCACTTTGCTACTTCCTATGCACTTGTGTAAACAACCAAAACTTAGAAAGGAGCCCAAGCTTTATCAAGCAGAAGACCAACCTGACTTGCCTAAAGTTGATGTGAGGAAGTAGGAGTGACGAACCACGCAAGTCAGGCCGGGAGTTGCATGCTAGAATGAACAACTTTAAAAGACACCGAATCCGCGGAAACAACGACCACTTCAGGTGGATATCCTCTATGTCCTTTAGATGGAGCAACGGTTAAGTACTAGTACTTAACCTCGGAGAAAGTCATCATGATAAAAGTAGAAAGACGAGTAAAGGGCAGGACAGTTTGGACTGCAGGCTTGCGAGGACATCTGTATGGGCCAACTAGTTTTATATTCGACATGAATTAGTGAAAACAGTTAAATGCTAACATTGCATATAGGCTGCCACGATAACTGTTTCAAACAGGCGTTATCCATTGCCCACGCTCCATCTCCTTCAACTCAACATACCAGAAGTTTCGACGCACTGCCATGATTTGATCCATGTAGAACTGCGCAGACGCCAATTCACATCCTCCACTCGAGACATCAGCTTCGTACTGTTTTAGAAGCTTCGAAGTGGCTTGATTTAGCTCCTGTAGTGCCTTCGAGTCTGTGAAAATTATCGGACGGTCGAGTCCCGCCCAAGACCAGGCAGGCGGAGATTGGGGTGGAAGTGAAGTACCCGCTGTAGAAGCTGTTGTGGCAGGTGTTGTGGGAATTGAGAGAGAAGCTTCAAGATTGCACTTTAGAACCGCAGATGCTGCATCTGTTTGACTCTCTGCATTTGAAGTGGCGTTCCCCACCGTATCATGCGTTGGGGTTGCCTCCGTCGCGGTTATGGAAGCGGCACTCATGTTCTCATGATCTTCATAGCTGATTCTGCGCTGCTTCGTCCTGAGTTTACCAGGAGCATCCTCCGTTGACCCCTCTATCAAAGCAGGTTCCTGCTTCGACGGTGCTTTCTTGGCTTGAAGTTGCTTCTTTGCCCGAGCCTCAAACGGCAGTTTACGTGGCCTGGGCATAAGATCCCGAAAGTCCAACCCTGCGTCCGTGCCGGAAGAATTCGACTCGGAGCGGGCAACGTGCGGGTGTCCTTGTCGTAGCTCAGTACGGACTCCTATATCGGCATGGGCTGCCTCCTCTTGTGTTGTGGACTTGTGACGCGGAGGATACCGAGACTGGTCTGGCCAACCCATAGTCTCCTGTGAGCCATACGACCAAGTAAGGTCCTCCAATGGTGTTGAGAGTGCATCGGCGTAGGAGTCAGATTCAACACTGGACATTGACTGGTGCCTCACAGGCTCTCCTGGGCGGAAAGAATGTTTGAGCGGAGAACCCACTCGGGGTTTGTGAGAGAAAGTGTTGCTGCTTCCGAGGAAGATATTGTAAGGATTCAGCTGTGACCCCATTGCCGCTGGTTCGGTGGATACGCAAGGGGAATTGGTATACACTGGCAATGAGTTCATTCTCGGCGGATATTCGGGCTGAGACATTGGAATCGGTGGCCCCAGTGAGCCTGGTGAACTCATACTCGGGAGTGGTGAGTTGAGCAGTGATGTAAACGAAGGTTCTGGCTGGCTGGAGTAGTTAGTAGATGGGTATGCCTGCGAAAACTGTGGCAGAGGTGTGATCGATGACAGGCGAGGGCCAAAGCTAGAGGTCGTGCCAACACCAGACCTCTGCGATCGTGGTATGACCTGGGCTGGTGGAGACGCAGTACTGTAAATTGATTCGTTGATATGGAAGGATGACTTCTTGAGCAAGCAAACCGCTACGTTGAAGTCCCTCCTCTCCTCAAATTGTGCCAGAATTGCGCGGTCTTGCCCGTGAATTCTGACTAGTAGCTGTATGAGTTGCTTATCAATACTGATGATCTCCGTGGGTTTTGGGGAGTTCCTGAGCAGATCAGTGAGCCGAATGGACAGCTATCACAAGTCATTATTATCGGCTTCTGGATGAACTCAACGACACCCTCACCATTCGCTGTTGCCCCTGGTGAATGAGTAGCAGCAGGGTGCCGGTCTGGGAGTTCACAGATCTCTCCCCTTCCAGCGTCAGAGTAATGACACTTGTCGGTGGGCTGGAGCTGTAGATGCGAGATTGTAGCCCATCGCGGACTTCCAATCGCTTGAGAGGACATCCGGAGACAGGCGTTGGTGGACCAGGCATGGCTGAGGTTGCGACAAGGTACGAGTTTCAGCGAGGGACGGACTTTTAGCGGTTTGATGAGGCCGAAGGTGAATAGCATTGTTCATTGTCCTGGTGAACTGTAAAAGCTTGCAGAAGTCTAAGAGCAACCTCAAGATTGAACGTGAATGTTATCTTCCATGGATGTCCTCCAGAATCTGGGGAAAGCGCAAGGGCTGCGCCTGCAGGGGAAAGGGATCTTGAAGTTGTCAAAGGAAGGAACCCGATTGGCCCTACCATTACCGACACGAAAGGTCACGTGTAGATAAGATTCCAAGGTAACTTTCCGCCATGGAATTTTGGCGCGGCGCGAGAGACGACCCTCCACCAAGACCCAGCCCTTTTCGAGGTGGATTCATCTCATCACGGCCGCTCTCTCCCACCAATCCCAACCACCAACCCCAGCATTGAGACGTCTTCTTCGAGCTGCCAGATAGCCTAGAAGATTCAAACACGACGCTTCTTCTACGAGATCGTAGAGATAAACCCGACGATCGAGGCGAGGCCGCCATTTCCTGACGCGACTCAACGCCCTCTCCCTCTCCTGCGCTCGCGACTGCGCCGCCGACGCGACCCCTCCTCATCTCCATCGCATCGACTTCTCGCCGCGCCTTTCGACAAGATGGCTCCCGTACGGCAGGAGACGCCGATGCACACCATCGACCGTACGGCCGAGTATGAGGACTTCATGTCGCGGCTACGCGAGTACCACGCCAAGCGCGGCACGACGCTCGACCCAGAGCCCAAGGTCGGCACGACGCACATCGATCTCCTCAAGGTGTTCAACCACATCGTCGCCAACGGCGGCTACGACAAGGTCTCAGAGGAGAAGCTGGCATGGCGTCGCATGGCCGCCGAGCTGGGCATTTACTCTAACAACGAGGCCTCGACGGCCTTCTCGCTCAAAGAGAAGTTCTACAAGAATCTCGCCGCCTTCGAAATCACCACCGTCCACGGCAAAGACCCGCCGCCTAGGGACATCTTCGAGGACGTCACTGCTAAGGGCGCCGGCCTGCTGACGCGCACGCGCGAGAACTACCGTGGTAAGCGCGAGAGCAACATGGCCGCCACCGACTCGGCCGCCTCAGGGGACGATGGCACGCCTGTGCGCGAACGACCGGTGCCCGATCCTGCTGCGAGCGCGCGGGCGTCGCGGGGACTTAGGGAGGCACCTCCCCAACGTGTCATATTCCAGCCAGATACGGCTCCTTCGCGGGCGGCGAGACATGTGAATACTCACCATGTAAGCCATACCAGCTCTCCCGCCATCAACCCGACCACAACAGCTACCCACCACTCTGGCATGTCACCTATGCCGCAACAGAACCACCAAGGAAACCGAGGGCCATCGATTCTCTACCACCCACCAAACCCCGACAACATCTCAAACCTGGTGGTCTCTTACCAGCCTAGGTATCTCAAGCCTTTACAGCTTCGTGCTGTAGCAACCCCTAGCAACGCACCTGCCGAGTTCCAAAAAGCCCGCCAATCACGCCTTGGGGAAGCCAACACCCGCCAACCTATGCAACCAGGTAGTAAGTCTCGAATCCACTACGTGCTCTGTTCATTTCATTCTGACAAGTGATAGCTGGCTTCGATGGACCAAATATTTACATGCGATGCCTCAACGCACTTCGATCGGGCATTCCTTCAGAACAGGCATTTGCCCTGAACCATCTGGTGAAGATTTCGTTCGAGCGTGGCGACAAGTACAAATTTGACTCTTTCCCTGGTCTTGCCGAGGGCCTCGTGGAGAAGGCTCTTCATATTGGAAGCCTCCTCTACCACGTCGACTGGACAGTCTCCTGGGACCCGGTGACAGACTCCAGCGCTATCGGTACCCTAGACGGCAACAATGGGACACAAGACATTGTGGAGCGGATTGAGAACCTCATTCAGAAAGATACTCCAGACGTTCTTCAGACCGAAACATATGCCGATGAACTCACCCTGATTACCGAGGCTGTCCTCACCGTACGGAACATGGTCACTCTTCCGGAAAACGCCCACAACATGTCTGACTTCTACCCCCTGAAGGACCTCATTTGCATCATCTTGCACTTACCGCCCAGGGACTCCCTCGTCGAACTCAAGCATCTGGCACTCGACATTGCCGAACAGCTGACGCCATTCATGATTTTGGACTCGGAAGACGCGTTATATCGGACCTTGCTCGCGCAAATGACATCTGAAGACCGCGGGACCATCCTCACTGCGCTGCGGGCACTCGGCCGGATATCGATGAACCTCGAGGCAACGAACAAGCTGGGTGGCGTCTCCCCGACAATCCTAGACCGTATCGCAAGCTGGCTGCTCCTGAACGACGACGAGCTAATTGACGCATGCCTCGATTTCCTCTATCAGTACACCGCCGTGGTGCCCAACGTAGACAGCTTGGTCAGGGCTCTTACGCCCGAGAACCTTGTGGACCACCTCGTCCGTCTCCTCGCCCATGGCGCGCGGAAGGTCCAGCGGGAGTTCATCTTGGTGCCCGAGCAGAAGCTCCCAGCACGCGACGAGATCGCGCCGATGCCTAGCGACCTGCTGGCGGAGATGCTGAAGCTGGAGGAGCCGGATCGTGTCCATCGATGGGTCAAGTGCTTCTTCGAGGAGGACAACGAATCCTTTGTCACCCAGTTAGCTGCCTGGCAAGCATACCAGAACGCCTTCGTTAGCCCACTTAAGGCTCTCGGCCAACCGCTGATCACGCCGGCCGACTTCATTCGCAACAGTACGTCGGTCTACAAAGATTCGAATGCCCAAGTCCTGCGAGAGCCTGGCGACCCACAGCAGAAGTTCATCATTCACGGCATCCGTGCAAGACCACGCCCTCTGAGCATCGAGGGGAAGGAGTACGGGCGGTGTCTCTGGAAGTCCGCAACCGCCAGCGGGGACGAGAAGTGTGGGCACTTTTACCTGAAGCCGGAGTACATGTGGAACCACATCCTGACATCTCACTTGGACGAGAAGAAGAACGATGCTGGGCAGTACGATAATGTCGAGAAGGACTTTACCTGCTTCTGGGGAGAGTGCAGTCGTTTCGTCACGCCGACCAAGATGAACCTGCGAGATTTTGCCCGACACATCAACACTCACGTCTCGGCAATGCTGCCCAGCGCCGAGGGCCAGGTCAAGCGAACAGACAGGTCGTGGGTGATCCCAGCTAAGACCATGGCGGTCACCTACGAAGAGACGATGACGGTTCGAGACGAGCGCAACCCGAACGCCCCCCCGCAAGCGGCAGGCATCCCGCTGAGCGCGACGTTGGTACTTCGAAACATTGCCCGCAATGTCGTCAAAACGGAGGCCGAGGAAGAGCTGGTCAAATCGCAGGAGGAGAGCAGAGAAACTGGCGGATGGAACGAGGTGCTGTTCCGGCCAGTATTGCCGCGGCTCTTTGAGATATTGGCAGAGAATCGAGCATTGGTAAGTTGTTTTCGTCGAATATGTCCGAAGACGGCGCAGCACCTTGCACCTTTGGTATAGGCTAACCAGGGTTTCTTGCAGAGTCCCTACATTGCGTCCCTGCTGGATCTGATCCGCACTGACATCGAGGTCGAGAACCGTTGAAGCCGTGCGTTTGCGGGGCGACAGCCGCTGGGCCAAGCTGGTGTGGGTCGGACGCTCGGATGGGGGTCTCGATGGTTACCGCGCTTGTTGTCTGACAGCCTCAATGTCGTCCGAGCTGAATCTGAAGCCCCGGGATAGATCTCACAACTTTGCGTGGCAATCTGGGGGAATAACTGGGGATAATCCTGGGGTAAAGGGGCTAATGCAGTCGGCAGCCACCGCGGGGATGGTTTTGAGGGGAAGGTCTCAGGTTTGGGACGGACGTTGACCGAAGCATGAGGACGACACTCGACGGGGTCCGTTGGCGGACAAGAGAGAGCCAATGGGGGACCGGAGTGGGGGTTGTTTGCTTTGCTCCATTGATTGTATCTACAGGGGCACGTGTATTCGTAACAATACCCTTGCCTGTTGGCGTTTAGGACGGGGCTTGGCTGGATGGTGTAAGATGAGGCCAGAAGATGAGGCTGGGTCGGGGATAGAGCTCCTGAGCATCACCATGACGCGCCAGAAGCGCCCTGGTGGAGGGCATTAGCCCCTCAGGGCACTCGTTTTGGCGAATGGGTATCCATACAGTATCTTGGTAATAAGTTGCAAATCTGCGAATCTCTATCGACAAGGTGCCAGGTTGTAGTCTGGGCTCGATCTGACATGTAAGGCGCCTAGAATCACCGGGCCGGACTGCATGGCTAGCTGGACGGCAGATGAGCCCCGCGCCGGGCCGGTCGGGAGCCCGGTCGGGAGGCTCGATAGGAAATAAGATATGCAAGAGATGCAAGAGATGCAACGGCGGCCGGCGGCATGCGCAGCGGACGTACGGGGTGGCTTGTTCGAGTCGGCGGCTCATTCTCGTGGCATCGCAGGTCGTCGGGAGAAGTCGACGAGGCGCTGTCCGGTAGCTGTGCCGCAGCTCTCCCGCAGCTCTACCCCGGACTGTGGTAGGCCCGTGGCTCCGTAGCTCGGCCGGGAACGCACGGGCCCCCACGCGTGTGCGCGGCGTGGTTGCGTGGTTGCGTGGGTGGACGGATGGACGCTCAGACCACTCAGTGTCCATTCTCATCATGAGTTCTGCAGACATTCTGGAACCCCGGCGTCTGCACACCGGCAGCTCCCCCACCACTCCCACGCTCTCGCTAGCAGCATCAGCCAACCCGCATGGACAGGTCCCTGTCGCATCAGACGCTGCATCTGTCACACACCATCACCGCGGTTGCAGTGCAGCAGATGTGCGCAGATCGTGGGCTGGACGTGTGTGCCCGGGCGGCTCATAATGTCGGCCAACGACCGTCCACCGGCGCCGAGATGCCGGCATGTACGGCAACTGCCGCCTTATCAAACGGTTGTTTCGTCGTAACTTGCGAACGCTGCAAGATACAGTTTGAACGGATGACACGGGAATCATCACAGACGGGAACTCGTCATGGTCCAGAGATAGCTACAGTGGAGAGCAATGACATCTCAGCATCCACACGGAGGATTCTGATGTCGTCTTGGCCCCACAGAAGAATTGTGCTGCCTACGCTAAAGTCTTCGATGAGCGGGTTCCATGAAGACTCCATCGTCCGTGCCCTTTGTCCCTTGTGTCGTTCTCCATTGAACATGTTTCCACAAGGAATCCGACCGGGCGTCGCAAAGTGTGAAATGCGTGCAACAGCAGCCAGGGGGTTGGGGGCTATCCAGGTGATGCGGGCGTGCAGATGTTGCGCTTTGTATTGCGCCAAACATGCGCAGTTGGAATCGCCTGATGGTCCAGACCCGCCGTGGTGGAAAGTAATGCTCAATGGGCGTGCTGTTGCGCATCGAGGCTGATGAGAAGCAAGAAATGCGAGACACCGGATCTTGTGGATATCGTTGTCACACACCGCTCGGAGGGCGCCGTGACCGGACCGGGGGCCCTCGACGAGATGCCTGCAACTCAAGGTGTGCACTCGGTGAGAGCGATGAGACATGAAAACGGGTCGCCATCAACAGGCCGTACGTATTAGTAGTGGCAATGGCCCTCTATTCATGAAACACCACAGTAAGCGGTTCCAATGGGAGCATGAAGAGCTTACCATCAGCTTTGCTGATACTCCCAGAGATTTCACGCCGCATAGCAATCCCCTTCACCTTGACGTCACGTCCAAGTTTCACAAACTCGCGGTTACGCTAACCGTTTTCTATCTCTCCCTCGTTTCGGAGAGTCCCTTTGGCATCTGCCACGCAAGCCGTCAGATTTGATGAGGGAAAAAATAGTTGAGGGTGTGCAGGTCCTCTTGGCAAGCTGGGTTAGCGCTGGTGTGCCGTTTTCCAGCGGGATGGAATGCAACCAACCAGGGTCCTCCCCCTTTTTGCGCTTCTTCGATATTCCCATATCAAGCCTCAACGATTTGTGTGACGGGCTAGGCAGCGCTTTACAGGGTTTCTCCTCCCTTATCGGCGTGCCTTTCCGTTCATCGACGATCCTCGTAGATGCTCGTATTGCTTGCAATTGGCCCTCTCAATCTGTAAATGTGTAGACGCTGAACGCAATGGCAACACCAAAGAACCCGTAGCGCAGGCCGAGGGAAAGCAGGCTGATGACCCGCAATGTAACTGGCTCAGCCGCGAAGCCCCCGGCACCCTCGTGTCGGTCGTAGACGCCCTCGTTGGGTGGTGAAATGCTGAAAGGCGGGGGACTCCTCCAAAAAAGCCAGTATGTCCACCTGATGGCTTGCGTTTAATGAGCTGTGTCATCTCGGTGAGGCACCGGACTACTAGTCAACGCGTCTGCGACAGGGCACCCCACGCTGCCGAGTCTGTGAGCGTTTTGATATCCATTGTTGACGGAGCCACAGGTAGTGCAACCGTCGAGGGCCAGGGCTGCAAATTGCCTTGTCTAGCCCTCATATCGGGATCAGCCATCTTTGCTCCGTCCCTACTGTAAAATGTCTATATCTGGTCGACTCGCAATGGTGCTACTGTGTACCTGCCGGAGGTCGGCGGTGAGTGTGACCGGGCGGAGGTACGAGATGCGTCTGCCTGGGGAGAACTGGGACCGCGATTCAGGTTGGGATGCCCCCATGCTACTGCAAGCCGTAGCAGAAGTCACCAGCCCTAGCACCAAAAGCACCAAAGCGATTGAGTGTCGAGAGAACCGGGTTTTAAGGGGGTGGTGGTATGGGAGTTGTGGGTGGTGTTGATTGTTGAGGTCAAGATGCAACTACCCAGGTAAGGTAGGAACCTATCCATGGATGCATTCATGGATGCCGGCTGGTCAGCTGCATGCCGAAAACAAGAGACGAGACAACCATGAACGGCACTCTTAGATTAGTCGGGGGAGGTTCCCGTGGAGGTCCGGCCCCACAGCATGGGGTCGCTGAGCTTCTGTCAGTGGAAGGCTCACTAACAAGCAAGGTCTCACTCAAGGTCTTAAGGTCTCGAGGTCTCAAAGCTCCTGGTGGGCGTGGATGGACATGGATGGATCCCGCCCGCGTCCATGAGGTGGGTACCTCTACCGAGAAGCTACCCTTGTCACCACCCCAGAGCCCCCTAAAGTTAGTGGCTCGTAGGCCTCAATCGCAACCCCGGCTGCCCTGATGCCGGGCAAGGCCCCGCAAGAGCTCTCCACAAGGGCACAGACAGGGCACAGCACAGGGCATGGGGTTGAAATGGGGGGCCGTCATGGCTGAATAAGAATAGTCTCTGGGAACTGAAATGGGAGGAGTTGAGTTAATATTGTATGGTGTGATCTGGTTTTGTGACCGGGCACATCTCTGCAAGGGCATGGATGGCAGCGGTTGTGTTTTGTGAGGTTGTTGTGGATGCTGAGTTTGAGTGAGGAGTATTCGTAATGGGTGTTTTAGTTTTGCTCAAGCAGGTTTGAAAGGTCAAAGGATCATTGGTGGGAGTCTCGTGATACGGTGATATGCAGAACCGCGTGAACAGATAAAGAAATTGAGCAGGAACGAGTTCGGGGAGTCTCAGCCGCTCAGGCAGGTTGCAGGCAGGTGCACTTGTGGTACCCCTCATCCTCAACGACAAAAACAAAAACACCATTGAGATCATCCTCGCCAACAGCAGCAGCACCATTGGATGGCATTTGCCAGCCTCAATCTGCCGGTGCGCGGCTCGCTCCCACCAGACCCTACTCACTAGGACGAAAGCAATGCCAAAACGACAATCCTCCCTGCCTACCAAGTGCTGAACGTCGTGCCAGTCCCTATCGCCGAGCATATGCACCATATGCACTCCCCCACCGGGCCAAACAACAGTAACTTGTCTGTTTGACAAACGGAAACCTCGCTGGGACTCCCCCTGACCGCCAAAGCCGGTGCAGTCACTGCGGTGCTGAAAGCTGGATCCTGTGACCGACTGATCCGGATGTGTTGAGGTCGTGTCTGAACCCCGGCAACTTGCGACATCGGGGCGCCGCAACCTGGTCTGTATCAGTATCTTGAACGTTCACCGTTTTACACCGTCGGAATCCCCCCTTAAACCAAAGCTCAGCGTATCGATCCACCTGGCCCTATATATATGCCCAGCTTTCGTCAAAGCACAGTCCCTTTTGTTGTTCCTCACCACCATCACTCGTCCCGTCTGAACTTCTCCCTCATCGACAGCTACTCTTAGACACGCTGCATTCCTGTTTCTAGAAACTTGGTATGTGTTCTGGCCAATCTCCTCCGACACTGCCCAAAAAACGGTCCAAAGGAGGATGGTTCACTCCCCAGAGCCCAGAACCCAGAGCTGACGTTGTTGTTTGCAGTAACCATCCACACCAACTCCATCCGAGTTGTCATCGTCCATCGCCCTCGCGACAAGCCCCGACCAAATTACCCTGCTGCATTTGCCACCAACGGTCGAGACAATCCATCAAGTGCAAGACTCGGAGCCGAATTGAATACGCCGAGCTACCCCAGGATCTCGCTCCGAAACAACTCGCCCTTCATCCACTCTGCTCTCTCCCGTTGACGTTCTGGAGTCGCTATTGAGGATTCCCGAAAATAGCACCGGTCCGCCCGCTGTCACTTAACCAACCATCTGATCCCTTTGGACACCACCATTCTCACATTGACAACAACACACCCGCACACCAACACCAACACCCATAACCCACCGCATTAGTTCGATCGACACCTCCTGCTACACCCAGACCACCGAAACAAGCCCAGGCTGATCCCGAAACCCACCCACCGCAGATCCATCGCACCCTTGTCTTTGAATCACAGCCGATTGTGAAGCTTCTCGCCCTACGGACATCCCGCTACGCTAAGCTTGCAGTAGCCGCCTCCTCCCCCCCAAAATATTTGCCCCCGACCCAGATTTCCCCCCACTTAGCTTCCTGAAGAGCTTTTACAGTGATTCCCTGCTCACTCCCTGCCCCACCAAGGTCTCCGGTGAGATCATATATCAAGTCCTCCCTTGGTCACTTCAACTCTTCCCTCGATCTTCATTCTTCACTCTATCAACGATACCCAACCTCCCTTGACTCTTCTCTTCCCTCAATCACATCCTCCTATATACGCTTTTAATTTCTTCTCTTCGATCTTCATCACACACAACCCACAATGTCCGCCGCCGCACGAAACGTCCTGCGCGTCACCCGGGCTGCTGCTCCCCGAGCCAGCCTCACGCCCAACACTGCCGTCCGTTTCTTCTCGGCCACCCGTACCAACCGCGTCGCCGACACTGCCAACAAGAAGAACGTCGTTCGCGAGAAGGAGGTGCCCGTCACTGTCTACGGCGCCGGCCAGGGCGATAAGCACACCGTCCAGGTCACCGCAGCCTCATCCCACGTTCCCCAGGACAGCCCCACCCCCCCTCCTGAGAATGATGAGATCCAGCCCTTGTCTCGCAAGGTCTACGAGTCTCTTCCCTTCACCATGCGCAACATGAGCGTGTACGGAAAGGTCATCATCGTCACTGGCGGTGCTCGTGGTCTCGGCAACTACATGGCCCGCGCCTGCGCCGAGGCCGGTGCCAAGGCCATCGCTATCTTTGATGCCAACCAGGAGCTTGGTGATGAGTCCGCTGCCGAACTCCACGAGAAGAGTGGTCTTCCCGTCTCGTTCTTCAAGGTCGATGTTCGCGATGGGGCTGCTATCAACGCCGCTGTCGACTCGGTTGTCGAGCTCTACGGCGCTCCCGACGTTCTCGTCAACTCGGCCGGTATTGCCGATTCCAACATCAAGGTCGAGACATACGACCCTGCCATGTTCCGTCGTCTCATCGACATCAACCTGACTGGCTCCTTCCTCATGTCGCAGGCCGTTGGCCGCGCCATGATCACCGCTGGCAAGCCCGGCAGCATCGTTCTCGTCGCCTCCATGTCGGGATCGATCGTCAACTACCCCCAGGAGCAGAGCTGCTACAACGCCTCCAAGGCTGGTGTTATCCAGTTTGGCAAGTCGCTCGCTGCTGAGTGGGCCAAGCATGACATCCGTGTCAACTGCATCTCCCCCGGTTACATGGACACTGCCCTCAACCGTGTCCCTGCTCTCGACGCTCAGAAGAAGATCTGGAAGTCCCTGACTCCCCAGAACCGTCTCGGCAACGTCGACGACCTCAACGGTCTCTGCGTGTTCCTCGCCTCGGACTCTTCCAAGTTCATGACTGGTGCCAACTGCATCATCGACGGTGGCTACACTCTCTACTAAGGGAGCTGCACCATAATTCGCAATCCGATTACGCGCATCCACTTTCGACACCCCTCACAACTTGGAAGGGACCTCGCACGGAAGAATAATACGCCTGGAATCGGAGCTTGCATCGATCTGGCTTGTTGCTGTACTTTGATTTCTAGAACGGAAAATTCCGGGATCATACACAAAAAAAAA
Source organism: Stylonectria norvegica (assembly GCA_014621405.1). Lineage (NCBI taxonomy): Eukaryota > Fungi > Ascomycota > Sordariomycetes > Hypocreales > Nectriaceae > Stylonectria > Stylonectria norvegica. The sequence continues at coordinate 960 of JAANBC010000098.1, read as the reverse complement.
AAGAGTGAGAGGAACTTGTCTCTCAGGGTCATGGTCCCAGGAAGGGGAACCAGTTCATATTTCCGTTTGGAGTTTGGGGGCATTGATGTTTTTTTCCAGAATGGAAAACTTGGGTAGCATTGGAAGGCGGTGAGAAGGCATGATAGAGGATGCTTGGATGATACGATAGAGACTCAAGGAAAAGCTTGGTTGGTCGATTGGTGGTGGTTGAAGAGAGGTAGAGAGCACCGAATCAGATAAAGGCTCCCGTGGCCAGTTGGCCTAAACAATGACTCGTTTGATCTGTGCATGCATTGTGAAGTTTGTTTGCTCTGAATTCTTTTGCGGTGAGGAATGACGTAGACGTCAATTAACAAGCTTCTTAATGGATACCTCAATTCCATGCCTCGCACTCCCTCCCCACTGGCGTTGTCGACAAAGAACAACCGAGAGGCTCTCCACTTGACGTTTTTTATATTGTTTGGCTTGCTTTAAATCTTCGCTCATTCGCCGTTTGCGCCGTTTATTGGGCGTAAACAGCATTGCCATTCGTCACCTGCGTGCAGGCGAAGCGGCGGTGTCAATAACACGCGAGGGCTTCAACCAATTCTTACACGATATAGACACCACACCACGCTCACCAGGCCTTGCGAACACCACTGGTCAGCAGCATCTTCGCTTCACCCAAGAGATCTTCTAGTGTACTCACTTTATGTAGTATACCCTGTCCCTCTATCCATCTAAAGTAGCCTCCTCGGATATCGCATCGCCCATCCACCTCGCCAATCTCCATCCATCCTCCATCGTGTTTCGAAACCTCACCACCCCTTCCTTCTAGTCTCACTATCCCCTTGTCAACAACACCAACATCTCCACAATCACCCGCCCGACCATCGCACAATCCCCACGACCCTTCCCGCCGTCCATTGGCGCTCACCGCCCCCGGGTCGCGGCGAAGTGGGCCGCGAATGGGCTGATGGC